>VXBR01002963.1:188331-217494 GCA_013400215.1 Cisticola juncidis | reverse complement strand
CACAGGGATCACAGTGGATCACAGGAATCACAGTGGAGCACAGGGATCACAGTGGACCGCAGGGATCACAGTGGATCACAGGAATCACAGTGGACCACAGTGGATCACAGTGGATCACAGGGGATCACAGGGGTCACAGTGGATCACAGGAATCACAGTGGAGCACAGGGATCAGAGTGGACCGCAGGGATCACAGTGGATCACAGGAATCACAGGGGATCACAGGGGATCACAGTGGATCGCAGTGGATCACAGGGATCACCGGGGATCACAGGGATCACAGTGGAGCACAGGGATCACAGTGGATCACAGTGGATCACAGGGGATCGCAGGGATCACAGGGGATCACAGTGGATCGCAGGGGATCACCGGGGATCACAGTGGATCACAGTGGATCACAGGGGTCACAGGGATCACATCTCTCCCCATGCTCTGCTCACAATGCATGGAGTGCATGTTCCCCTGTCAGTGCATCAATTCCCACTGCAGTGATCTGTTCCCTGCCAGGGTGCAAGGATACTCCTGTCTGATTGTTTCTTATTTTGCAGAGAACCTAAACCAAATACCCATATTCCAATTATAAAGGAATTTCCATTTATAAAGGAAAACTAAAATCCATTTCTAAAGGAAAACTAAAATCCATTTATTAAAGAAAACTAAAATCGTTCCTCGCATGGAAGGAATATTTAATTGTTTTTGCTCTCCACTGTTAAAATGTTGTAGGAAACATTTGAATAAATTTGTTCTCAAAAGCCATTACTCCCTCAGAAGCACAGGGAAGGGAAATTGAACTCAGTCTGTGCTGTTAAGCTGCTGGGAGTCACAACAATTTAACTGAGCTATTACACATTTTGCAGATTGTAAATCTGAACAGACACACAAAATGAACAAAAATCCATAACCAAAGCACTCAGAATGTTTTTTTCCTGAACATATTCCACAACTTTAAAAAAAAGAAAAGAAAAGTCCTTGGATATAAACCCTAGGTAATCTGTCCTTGAGTGACCTACACTAAATGAGAGGTGAAGGCTGGAGAGGATCTAGGACATGTTAATTATTGATGAGGGGTGACAGGTTCCAGTGATCCAGCCTGGGGCACAAAGGTTCTGAACTGAATTTCACCTCCTAATACCCACCTAAGAATAAAACCTGCACTTCCTGGATTGCTGTCACGTTCTGGGGTCTTTTTCAGAGATGCCTCATTCCTTATGTGTGTGAAATACATTTTCAATTAAATGTGGTCAGTGATGAAATACAAGTTAAGATCCAGCAACTGAAAATAACCTTCTGTACATAAATTAATCAGCACAAAGTGTGCTCACTGATGAAGTCAATTGACAAATTGATGTTTCAGATAAATTTTCATCCTCTTGTGAACAGGAACACCTGATTGAGAACGAGGTGTCCATCCTGCGGCGAGTGAAGCACCCCAACATCATCATGCTGGTGGAGGAGATGGACACCCCCACAGAGCTCTACCTGGTGATGGAGCTGGTCAAGGTGAGCCCCAGGGGCTTTACCTGACCTCTCTGAATTCTCTGAGCAGTTCTAGGAACGCCAGGGTATTAGGAGACATAATCAAATAAGGTTTCAGTGGCAACCTGCGTTTTTAAATCATAAAAATGCAACTGTCAAGCAGTTAGATTAAAGGGATTTCTCTCTCTTCAGTTGGAATTTGACTATTAAAACAGATTTGAGGTGATTTTGCAATGTGCACAGTCTAGAGAGAAGTGGATGTGGATTTTATGCCTACACTATGCAGGGGTGATACTGATATGCATTTACTAACACAACACCTGCATTTATTTCACTATTCTCATTATTTAATAATTTCATTTAAAGAATTGAACTCTCTGTAATGAATTTATCCTAACAGATAAGACAAATAGGTCAAACTCCAGCCATTTTCACCCTGGAACACCAAACCTCAAAAGATCTCACCCCTTTTGCTTATATCAAACAGTTCACCAGAGAACAGATGCTGCTTTCATATATGTGTACAGAAAACACAAATAATCATTTTGCTGTCACCCTGTAATCCAAACACACGAGGTAGCATCAGGTTCTGGCTGTGCATTCTCTTGTCTGGGTTCTGTACAAGCACAAACACTGCACATCAGAGGCAAAGAAAACATGCAGAAGCAGCACTGCTCCTTTTTTGAGCAGCAAAATTTTTATTTCTGACTGAAGCACTGTGAGGGAAAGATGCTCAGGCACAAAATACATCAGCACTTTTTTATTTCTGACTGAAGCACTGTGAGGGAAAGATGCTCAGGCACAAAATACATCAGCATTTTTTATTTCTGACTGGAGCCCTGGTACATCCAGGAGTTCTCTCTGGAATGGGTGCCAGACTGGGAAGCCTCTAAATCAAGCCTGTAGTTGTTGAATACATAATTTGTGCAGCCCACTCATCTCTGCTCCTTTCTGGAATTTATTTTTATACCCCATAGGCTTTTTGGGGTTTCCAGACAGTATTTTTTAATGTTATAATTCACCACCATCTTGGCCTGCATTTCCTGAATTGCTGCTTCTCCCTGTGAAATGCTGGGAATGCCACCCACGGCTCAGACAGATCCTCCCACAGAGGTATCCAGGGAAACCATGGAGACACCCATGGGAAATTGTGGCCATGACTGAAAATGCCACCTCAGTAACTCCTCACACCTCGCTGTGCCTTCCCAGAGGAGCAGGGCATCCCCAAACACAGCCTGACACACAGAAATCACCTGGAGCTTCTGCACCTCCATGGACCTCAGTCACTCATTCATTCCTGGTGCACTGTATTTATCTTTTCTGTCCTCTTCAGCTAGATTTATTTGGTGTTTCTTGCAATATCTGCAGAAATTGCTGAATATTTGTTAGTGTGGGTTGTTTTTTTTATTATTGGGCTAATTTATTTTAGGCTTCACTCAAAATCAGGGCTGTTTTTTTATATGTTGAAGGTATTATACTGATAAGATGAAGAAAAGGAATGCCTGTACCTGTAGGTTAAATAAATGAGTGATCAAAGGTAGGAAGATAATGAGAAAAAAAATCTGTGATTTGCCCAAGCTTAGACACCAGAAACCTGGAGAACAGTTAAGAATCTAATGTAGATGACTGAAGTCCCAGTCTGGTATCTTGGTGACAAGATCATCTTTCTACAAAGTTTGTTGTTGTTATTAATATTATTAGTAGTAGTAGTAGTAATAGTAATAGTAATAGTATAGTATATATAATAGTAATGGTAATAGTAAATAGTATTCAATGAATAGTATTCATTAAAATTAATACTAATAAATAGTATTAATATTATTATTTGCTCATTATTTATTAATTTTTGCTGTTTAACAGGAATTGGAGCATGTCTTTTGTGAAGGAAGATTTTACATGATTATTTAGGGTTTTTAAATTTTTTTTAAACAAAATGCCATCTTAATTATTTTTTAAACAGTGATATTTTCCTTTCCAATACACAGGGAGGAGACTTATTTGATGCCATCACTTCATCTACAAAATACACAGAGAGGGATGGGAGTGCCATGGTCTACAATTTAGCCAGTGCTCTCAAATACCTGCACGGCCTCAGCATTGTGCACAGAGACATCAAACCAGAAAATCTGCTGGTAGGACCCATTGATTTTCCTGTATTTTCTCTCACTTTGCTCTCATTAATGCAAATGCTTGTGTATAAATGTCAAGGAGCACAGCAGAGAACAGCAGCATATTAATTTAGAGTGAGGATGTATGAATTAAATCTTTTGCCATGAGATAGCAATCATGTAATGCAGAGAGCTGTGCTCCAAGCTGTCCTCAGACCTGTATTTATTTACATTTTATTGGCTGCCTTTTGGATAAGCAGTATTGCCTCACAAAACAAAGAATTTTAAAGCTGTGTCAGTGAATCATTTATCAGTTTGCAAGTGGGAGAGAGGTGGGCTGAGAGCCATTTTTCATTTCTTTGCGCAATCCTGTGGTTGCCATCTGAAGGCTTTTTCCTTCCACTGTCATAGCAGGACTATCTTCCTGATGGCTTACCAATGTTCTGGCTGGGAATCAACCCTTTACATAGTTAATTCTTTTCCTATTCTTTTTATTTTCAGCAGAGACATAAAATATCTGTGTTGACAAGAATTACCAGGAATTTTTGGGAACTCCCAATTCCCAGAAAGGGATCAGCATGGTCTGTCCTGGTTGTGTGCAGAGCTCACACCTGTGCATTAAATATTGGATATTCAGGGCCATGCACTGCACCAGCAGGGCTCCAATCTCCCTGTTTGAGGCATTTCTGTAGGGTTTTTGTGGGGTTTGTCACTCCTGTTTAATGAGTTCACACCGAGAGCAGGAGCCACAGCTTATCCCAGGCTGGAGTTTGAGCTATTACAAGGACAGGGCTACAACTGAAAATATTTCCTTATTAATAATTAATTCTTTCCCCTGACAGTGTTTAGCAATTTAAATAAACCCTAAATAAATTAGATTGTTCAGCAAAAAGAGGCAGGGGGGGAGGCTTCTCCTGGAAAATGGAGTCACAGCAACGTGACTTGGGGCACTTGAGGGAGAAAATGAAGGAGGAAATCTCAGGTACCATCTCCAAACACAGACAGTCCAAAGAAATTTTAAGCTCTCATTAGTTATAAATCAGAATCAGTTATAAATAGGCACAAATGCCCTTTCTGACTAGAGATTATTACTCAACAGATGCAAATCTTACTCACTGTGATTGACAGAGGCAGAATGTTGAGAAAACCTCCTGGTATTGAATGTAAATTCAAAGAATTCCCATCACCTGCTACCTGGAATTGCACATGATTGTTTTTTAGCAGGGGTCACCCAGCCTGCCTGGATGGGAATTAAATTCCCTTTGCTGGTCATGCATTTAAAAAATGCAAACCTGAGAGCAATAGCTGATATGAGGGTGTGATATAAAAACAAGTGTTCCCATTACTGATAGGAATTGCACAGGGGAATGAGGAAAGGTCTTGCAGTGCTCAGTTGTTTGAGGAAGGCAAATAAATTCAGCCATTCTGGAGATTATGGAGTCCTCCATTCTAGGGACTGGATGCCTTTGAAATCATGTTATTGTGAATGTTTTACTTTAGGAGCAAAGCTGAGATGAATTTATTAGGGGGATGTTTCCTTTGTGTCAGTCTGGTTTGCTTTATTCCGGCCATCACAGCAATTTTTTCTTTTTTTTTTTTTCTATTTTTTCTTTTCTATGGAAATTCAGCTGCTTTCATCAATGAAATGACTCAGCTATGTTGTTTTTGGGCCTTTTGGTAAGGTGGAATTGGGTCTGCACAGAAACCTAAACTGAACTTGCCCAGGCCAAGCATAGGGAACAAATCTGCTGATGAAATTGCTCAATGTGCTGACTGGATTTATGCTAAGTTAACAAGATGTTAAACAAATCTGATTGTAGCTGCCAGTCCCTTTTAAACTCTAGGTCCCATTCAAACCAAATCAGAGTATTATATTTTACTAAATATATTTAAAACTTCCCAACATTCAAGGGCAGGGTTTTCTTTCCCACCTCTGGCTGCTGGAGGCTGTGTCATGGTCTGACCTACATAGCTGCAGACAGCTCCATTGAACACTTGCTCCAGCTGCAATCAATGGGAATTGCATTTTTTTCCTCTCCTTTCCCTACAGGGCTGTGGAAATCCCCTATTTTTCCTGTTGTTTTGGTGTGGCAATGATGATTTCCCATAGAATCAGAGGCTATAAGAATGCAGGTGCTCTCCCCTCAGCCTGTGCTGTTTCTCTGCTTCCAGGTGTGTGAATATTCCGATGGAACCAAGTCCCTGAAGCTGGGAGACTTCGGGCTGGCGACGGTGGTGGAGGGGCCCTTGTACACGGTCTGTGGGACTCCCACCTACGTGGCCCCAGAGATCATTGCAGAGACAGGGTGAGCATGGAAAAACACACATTTTGGGGCAGGTTTTAATATCTTGTGAGATTTAAATTCCCCTGCAGGCTGCCCCTCTGTTGTTTGTAACCAAACCATCCACTGGCACCGCTCCTGGTTCTCCCAAAGGGGCAGGATCCTTGTTCTGCCTCATCCCAGAGTTCTGGAATTTGGATTTTGGCCTTTGCCTCCTCTCCCACCTCCCCAGGAGCAGTGGAGTATTTGTTTATATAGTGTGTGTATATAGATATATAGTATATATATATATAGTGCATATATATATGCACTATATATATATATACTATATATATATATAATGCATATACTATATGGATATATAGTATATATGCATATAGTATATGCACTAAAAATGGAATAATTTCATTTGGAAGAGGCTCCAGACGTCACCCAGTCTAAACCTGTTCTCAGGACAGTTCTAATTAGATCTTGTTGATTCCAGTGACCCTTTTGGGGGTGGCACATCCTGTTGATAACAATGGAACAACCCCATTATTCTGTATTTAACAGGTCATTGCATAAATACAGAAAAAGTTTTGTAAAATGGTAAATTTTTACCAATGGCAGATTTTCACAAGTCCCCTCTCCTTTTAGACCTGTGAGAGCTCCATCCCATGCTCTGGCTGACTCCTGCCATGGCTGTGACCACTCTGAATTTCCTGAATTTCCCTGTTCAGTGCATTTGTTGATTTAGAAACATTTCCCAGCTGGTGTCAGGGGGCAGCTCGTGCTGGGGGTTTTGACAAACTGAACCCACTGAATAAGGAAAAGGCCTCTTTTTGACCTGAGTGTTTTAATTTCTGTGCTTTCAAAGCCAAGTGCAGCTCCTTTTCCATTCTCACATCGGTGTCTCCTGTTGCTTGGCAACCCCATCACCTCGGAGTTGCTTCACTGCAGGGACTGAGCAGGCACATCCCTGATTTTAATCATCAATTCCCTGCATTGGGAAGCCTGGGGCCTGATTTGGATTTGAGGGTATTCAGAAGACCCTGGAGACCCTGAGGCTTATGGTAAAAAAAAAACCAGAAACCCAAAACATACAAGCAAACAAAAGCAACAAACCCCCGCCCCCCCCCAAAAAAAAAAAAAAAAAAAAAAAAAAAAAAAAAAAAAAACAAAAAAAAAACAAAANAAAAAAAAAAAAAAAAGACCAACAAAAACCCAACCAACCAAAAAAAAAAGACAACAAAAAATCCCAAAAAAACCCACCAAATAACCCCCCCAAAAAACACAGAACCATGGTTCTTAAAGATTGTAAAGATGCTCAGGAAAGATGCTCAGACACAAAATACATCACATCACAAGCAAGTAACAGCACAGATTCTCACATAATCCTGTCGTTTATTTTTCATTGGAATGATCTTTTTTGCTGTTGTTTTTTGGTTTTTTGGTTAATCCAGCCCCAGTAACGCAGCCTTGTTTCCTCAGGTACGGCCTGAAGGTGGATATTTGGGCAGCGGGTGTGATCACCTACATCCTGCTGTGCGGATTCCCACCTTTCCGCAGGTGAGCCACAGGGAAAAGCAGGAAAAACACCCGAGCTCTGCCCGACCTTCCCCCTGGAGGGGAGGGGAAAATGTGGATCCGATCGGTGCCTTCTCCCCGCGCTTTTTATTTGTTCCTTTTAGCATTTGGGGTCCATTTTATTCATTATTTTCCTGCGGGGCGGGTGTTTGGGCGCCGTGTTGGGTGTGCAGGGCAGAGCTGCTTTTCCTTTTGTCTCCCGATCCCGATCCTGCACTGCCCTCCGCTGTCCGTGCTGGGAAATCCGGGAGAGGGGAAAAATGGGAGTATCCCTCCTTCTAAACCCTGCCCGGCCTCCTGGGGAGCTCAAACCGAGAGAAGAGATTTGCAAACATCATTTTTGGCGCTCAGAGTAAGGATATGTGAGGATATTATTCTACAGAAAATCAAATTTATNTCCTTCCTTTCCTTCCTTCCTGTCCATCCCCCCTATCAAGCTAAAATCCCCATGACAAACCGACCTTTTATCTCACAATGTTTTTGGTCACTGCTGTTTTACAGTGAAAACAACCTCCAGGAAGACCTCTTTGATCAGATCCTGGTGGGGAAGCTGGAATTTCCCTCTCCCTACTGGGATAACATCACTGATTCAGCAAAGGTACTGATATTTTATTCCTCACCTGGAACAGCAGAGCTGCCTCTTCTCCAGCTGAGTTTGGAGCTGGCTTAGCTGAACAGTTTTTTAGATAAAAAGCTTTTTTAGATCAAAGATAAAGCTTTCTAGATAAAAGCTCAGGTTTTCCAGGCTGTCACCTTCTGCAGAATGCCAACTGCACTCAGGGAAATTTGCAGCAGGGTCAGTGCTTCAGCTGGAAAATAAATGTGTCTGATTTTTTTCCCTCCTATCTTTCTTTAAAAAAGAAAAATTATTGCCCTGTGGCCTGGATGCTGTTGGCATTTATTCCTATTTTTTGAGGCATTTATTACAGCTTTTTGAGAGGTGTGGCCATTATTAATTACCACTGCCAGTTCTTCTGAGGTCACTGCAGTTTTATTTAAAATGATTGTGTCTGTAGGATAAAGATTCAAATTATAAACCCCTCTTCTCAGGTGAATTCACTAAAGTGCTCTGAGTAATATCTGAGGACCCACTAGGAAGTGGAGGTGTTTCTTTTTATCCAGCCAGTGAGAAGTTGATTTTTTTTTCTGCATTTTTCCTGCATTTCCCAGTGGGTGTTTGTCCATTTCCCAACAATTCCCAGGTCCATCTCACACATTTCCAGACAAGGTGATGTCTCTGACAGAGGAGGCAGGACTGGCACCAAAAAAGGCTCCAAACATCAGCCCTTTATTGCTCTCTAGTACAGCCTTTTACTCCCTTTATCCTAATTCCACCCGTGCACCTTATTTACCCTTCATTTATTGCTTCATTCATTATAAATAAATTTATTAATATTATTAATATGGCAGTAATTATATAAGTGTTAATATTATAATATTCTTATTAATATTATATTTCTATATGATATTATATAATATATATATTATGTATAGTATATTGTTATATATTATATAATAATATATATTATATACATTGTTCTATATATAATAATAATTCTTCAATACATTCATTCATGTATTGGTCAGGTACACCTCAGCATTCCATGTTTCTTCACCCTCAATATTCTTCACCTGTCCTACATGGGGGGCATTTGGTATTTCATTTTTATTTTATTCCTCTGCAGCAACACAGAAGAGAACTTTCCAAATAATTTCATCAGTTTCTTGACTTTCAGATGCAGATTCTTGTCTCTGGTTTGTGTTTTTATGTGATGTTACTGAGTGCACCTGCACTGCCCAGAGGGGATCTTGTCTCTCCCATGTCTGTTTTTGTTCTGCTCATGTGCATGAATATACAGAGTATAGTGGAACATTAGAGATGATTTTTAACATGATTTTTTACCATTTCTATTTCATTTGTGTGCAACAGACCCAGTGACACATAAATACAGTGAAGAAGTTGGGATCAACCCCCCTCCCTGGCAGATGCTTAATCCTAAAGGGCAAATTTCAGTTCCATTTAAGCCACACTGCTCTCACTGGTTCTGCTGCCAGCTGGGGTTGGTTTTTTCCATCCAGGTCTCAAGGAGAACTTGGTGCAGCAGCATTTTCAGTTTAATTTCCTTTCCCACCCTTCAAACTCCTTTTTCCCTTTCCCTGCAGGAGCTGATCAGCCTGATGCTCCACGTGAACGCTGAGGCGCGGTACACAGCAGCACAGATCCTGAGCCATCCCTGGGTGTCAGTGAGTAAATCACATCCTCTGCTCTCTGATTTCACATTACACCTGTAAATCTAAGCATTAGCAGGTTCAGAGGCAGCAGCACAATTAGCAAATGTAACACCCAACTTACCACAGACACTGAGCTGGTGCCTGCCAGGTCCTTCATCTTCTCAGACAGCAGCAAAGGGGAACACCAAAGTCCACTGCTGATTGATTTATAATCAATTAATTGTTAATGAGTGCTAGGTTTACATGGACACAGTGTTTATTTTCAGACAAGTTCCTCAAGGGGGACTGAATATGATCTGTGGAGTTCCCTGACACAAGAGCAGACAATTTTTAACAAATGTATCCATGGCTACCAGCTCCTCTCAAACACATTTATGATATTTTATAACACCTCCAGACTCAGGGCATGATGGGCCATTTAAAGATGATCTGAAAGAAATCCAAGTGACAAATAAGCTTTTCATTTTTAAGATTATTTCAAGCATTTTTTTAACTTGCTCCAATCAAACCTGCAGCTTATAACAGATCAATGCCCTGGAAGTGTCAAATGTCATTTTAAGGAACAGAAATTCATTTATAAAACACTGAGGGATTGCTCTGCTCCTTTCCTCTGGAATTGTCTCTCATGTAGCAGAGTGTGTTCACTTTTGGGTATTTATTATTTATTGTTAAAATATTTATTTGCATTAAAAAGCAGAAAGCACCTGATGATAAAAACCTTTCTTGTTTTTTTCTAACTTGAATATTGTGCTCCCTTTCATACAGGATGATGCTTCCCAGGAGAATAATATGCAAGCTGAAGTAACAGGTAAACTGAAGCAGCACTTTAATAACACCCTACCCAAGCAAAATAACACATCTGCTGGGGTTTCTGTCATCATGGTAAGAGAAATGAACATTTCTATACATTTATACTCTGCATATTTCCTAACAGTGCTCTATGAGCATGTGAGGTGCAAGAATAGCAAACCCCAAACTGGAACAGTCTCTAATTCTGGTCTTTATTGATGTATAATGTGGATTATCTGATTTTTGCTTGAGAGAACCAAGTCTATCACAGGGTGCTACCAACAGATAAAAATGAACATGGGGACACTGAGTGTGTTAAAATGAAGTTTATTAACAATTTTAATCTTTCTTTATAAAAACAGAGGGGTTTTTTTTTATCATACTGCCCACCTAGTTAGCTAAGTAGGGTTTTCCTCTGTGCCTGACCAAGTATTGCTTCAACTTGAGCATGGGGTGCCAGGGAACAAAGGCCCCATCCCAGAATTTCCTTTCCTTCTGACCTTACTGGGGCCCATCCTTGTCTGATGCAAGCAGGGACACTGCACACAAAGTGGATCTTCAGGAACTTAAAAAAACCAAAACAAAAAAGGGACTTCCACCCTCACCTTCTCATTAATTACTTATGAGTTTATTTCTCATTTATTAATTACTCTCAAAGCTCAGCCCACTTATGTTAACAAAGAATTGTTTTAATCATCTGAGAGCCAGTAAATTCAAACAGAATCTTTTTGCCTACATTTCTGTCTTTGCAAATTTGTGTGAGCTAAATGGGCAAACAGTTTAAACGTAGGAGAAGTGATAACATAGAATAAGTCAGGAAATGGATCTCAGGTTCATGCTCTTGTCTACATTTCATTTGACAGTTTGACTTGACAGTTTGAGAGGGACTTCAGAGCTTCATTCTTTATTCTCTTGAGACTATGGATAAGCCTGAAGCTGAACACTGGTATAAAATGCACTATATGTGTAATAAAAGCAATTTTAATCCTAACTCTCAGCCCCTCTCCAAGCTGCATGCCACTTAAGCCTGTCTCAGATCTCTGACACAGCTTCTGGCTTCTTACTGGTGTGGGTTTTCTGTTAGCTACTGACACTCCCTCAGCCAGGAAAGTTCACCTCATTTTACCTTTCCCTGCTTTATTTCCTTCTAACAGGTATGGAAGGATGTAAATGCATAATAATAATAATAATTTCAGTTAATGCTGAAAGGAAAAAATAAAACCAGAACTAATCATGAGGGTTAAGGCCCCACTTTGTTATTCTTGCCCTGGCTCACCTCGAGCACTGACACTTTGTGCTCAGGAGTTCCTCACCTGCTGCAGCACTCACATCTCACCCACATCGAGCTCCAGAGCAGCCCCTTTGTCCCTCGGGTCGCTGCAGCTCCTCTCAGCCCCTGCACATCCCCTGGGGCCCTCCAGCCTCATCCCACCCTGCCCTGGCCGTGCAGACAATCCCATCCTGTGGCAGAGCAGGGAAACTGCACCTCCCAGCTCCGTGTCCCTGCACAGGAGGCTCCTGCTGCCCCCTAAAGCATGATGCTCTCACTTCATCACCAGTTCTTTTTATTTGTCAATTTAAAAATGTTCTGTAAATCTAAATTTGTTGCAATTGTGTTAGTTCTGCTTAAAGTAAGTCTAGTTTCTGTCCCTTGCTTCCTTCCTTTTCTCCTCCTCTCCCACTGCCTGCATTGCTTTCCTCTGAGTAGGTCCAAGGCAATGGTACGTACTAACTGCAGTGCTTTGTTCTGCTGCACAAAAATGTCCCCATTTGTCACAGAAAGGAGAAATAACCCAGCCAGTCTGAGGTGGAAAAGGCTGCACAGACACACCAAACCAGCCCTGCAACACCATCTAAACACTGAGGGAAAAAAGGGTTCTGTCTTGAGTGAAACATTTCTGAAATGGGCTAAGCAAACATCAAAATAACAATTTTTTACTTCCTCAGACATGCCTTGGTCTGTTCTCCTGACAGTGCCTGTCTGTATCTCACTGGATCTAAAAACAGCTGGAAAAAGATGAGAACCCTCTGAAGGAAAGAACTAAACTAAACTGAACTAAACATTGTTTCTATTTAAAATAAAAATTCAGTTGACACTTCCTATATAGCCAGGCAGGAGATAATCAGCCCTAAATAAATAAAAACCATTCTTGCTTAGCAATAGTAAAATTAAAAAAGAAAACCTTAAACTGCATTGCATAGGAATGTATTGCTGCTAAGAGGTCAGCACAGGAGAAAATCACTGTCAGCATGAACTGAAAGCATGAACTTCCCCTTTTAAATAACCTTACCTGCACTGAAATAGCAGAAACCCCCCTATTTATGACTTTTCCCAGCAAGAAAAGACAATGCAATGATGTCTTGGGAATGATAAAAGTCCTTTCTCACCAGTCCCAAAAGCCCAGGCTCAGTTCAGCTCCCCTCCCTGCATGCTCCTCTGCAGTGTTGATTGTCAGTAGCACAGACTCAGTTGTGGACTGTGGAATTTTCTCCTTGTACAGAGTAACTTGAGTTAAAAAACCCAAAACAACAAAACAAATAAATAACCAAACAAACAAGAGAGTGAGTGCCTTGTATCTGCTGTCCTTGATGGCTTTGATACAATAAACACATCTGGAAAAAAATGCTCATTTTCTCTTGTGTCAGAAAATTATTTCAATATCAAATACTTCAGTCAATTAGTCAAACCCAAATAAAAACACACAGAAAAGAAATTATCACATTAGTAAAGCAAATCTAATCAAAAAAATAAATTGCTGAGAAAAGACAGAGCACCTGACCTTTATAATTAGCAGATATCCTTTAGAGGAGATTGTCTTCAGCAGATGTACCACAAACTCCAGATAATCCATGTATTCACTCTGGAATTCTCAGTTTTCATTTTAACCTGGTGCTCCCTTCCCCTGTAAACCAATTTTTAAGTACAGAATTCAGAAATTATGCAATTTTGCCACCATGAGAGGTTTGCCTGCTCTCACCACTAAGCAGAAAAGCAGGCCCTTTTCCTGAAAAAAGAAAAACGGTTTAGGTTCAGTCTGTCCTTCCCCAGGGACTGCCCCCTGTACCCTGTGCTCTGTGACAGGAATTGCAGCACTGAGTTCTCAGTCAGCATCACCTGATTCTTTGTGTCTGCACAAACACAGGTACATAAATTATGCTCATATTTACTATGACAAGTTCCTTCTCTATCACAAACACTTCTGCCATCTTTTTTTCCACATCAGACTTGCAAGACAAAAATTTTAAACCTTCAAAAATTTTAAACCAAGTTCACGGCAAGCACACACCTGGAAGAGTTTTCCTTGCATTTCCTAAAGTCAGCAGCACGAAAATGATACCATTCATTATATAAAATATTTCTGATGTTATTTCTCCTTTTTCTCCTGGCTGTACTGCATGCAGTTGATGTCTTGTAGATGGTTTTAACCCTTGAGGCAGGGCTGTATTTGAGTGCTGTTTCATGTTTTGCCTGGGGTTTGTTTTCTCTCTTTGTAGAACACAGCTCTAGATAAAGAGAGGCAGATTTTCTGCAGCAAGCGCTGCCAGGACTCTGGCAGAGCTGGGATGGAGAAAATTCCTGCACTTGCTGCTGCAGCTGCTGCTCCTGCTGCTCCTGGGCCTGGGCCCCTCCTCTCTGCTGCTGCTGAGCCTCCTCCTGAGCCTGCTGGGGACCAGCCTGGTGTGTAGGACCAGAAAACCAACCCAGAAAACCACTCCAGCTGCAGCTCCCACCTCTCTCATCTCCGCGGTGTTTCTGGTTTGTGTGCGCCTCTCGCGTCTGAGCCTCTCTGGTGAACAAACCTCACCCTGGGAACAGCAGCAGGGAAAGACTCTGCAGTGTCAGGTGGCTTTTTTTCAGTTCTCTGTGTCATTAATTAACTCATTTCACACAGCCTTGGGCTCTAAACAGACTAACTGATGGTGTAGCCAGTATTTTTATATGAGCAGTGAGGGGGAACAGTGACCTGGCCTCACTTCCACCAGCAGGCCCCATTCTGTTCTCCTGATGGGAATTCCCAGAAAGGGGGGAGAGGCAGACAAGGGAAGAAAACTTCTATTTGCCTTCTATTCCAATGCCTCGTTTTTAGCCAAGTTTCTACTAAACTTGAAGAGGCAAATTTTCACAAAGAATTTTTTAGGACTAACTGTAAATTATCACGAGACAAACATTTGGAGATAGAGAGGGAAGGATGGGTGTTTTCCATCGAGTTTGTGATCTGATTTGCAGGCAGGGTAGTGTTTAGATAATCTGAATTTAAATAAAGTAACTTGGGATGTGAACATGAGCAGTGGACATTATTTGTTATGAAGACTGGAGTGAAGGAAGCCTTTTTTGCTTTAGCCATTTTCTATGCTAACCACAAGTGTCCCACACCATTCTACAGAGTCAGACTACCTGATAGATAAAATAAAATAAAATAAAATCACTTAGGGCCTGTGGAGGGGAAGCCTGCTGCATGTTATCCAAGGACTGAGCAGCTCCTGATTCCAGGACAGCCTGATAGAGGAGCTGCCATCAGTGCTGTCCCCTGTCCCCTGGTGCAGGCACTGGAACCAGGATTGAAGCAGTCCTGGATCTGCAGTCACAAATCAGACAAGGATTTCTCTTTTCCATGATGCTTAGTTCAATAGAGGATGTATTCAGCTTAATCCTTTTCCTTTGCTCGTTCTTATGAATTGGTCATAGTTCATTTTTTTCTCTTAGCTATACTTTCTACTAGAATTGTAAAAGACCTGCAATAAACTTTCTTCATTAAAAAACCCAGAACACAGAAAGTCATTCATTTCTCTGAGAGCTCAGTTGTTTGTCAGTGACACTCTTGTCTTATTCCCCTTGGAGAGACTGAACAATTAAATGCCTACCAAAACAATTTAATTGAATTAATTTGAGGGATTCCCATAAACTTCATTGTTTTAAAGTTCATGAAAGCCAGGATTAAACATGGGTTTTTTACCTTTTGAAGAGCATTTAAAGATCAGAAAGTGCCAAAGGCCATGGTGGCTGAAAGATCTGCAACATCTTGGCAAAAAAAAATGGTATTAAAGGTAGGAAAACATGGCAAAAAGAATGGCATTAAAGGTAGGAAAACATGGCATGTCTTAAACTATGATAAAAAGTTTGGATACAACCAATCCTTACTAATTAACTTTGTTGTGGTTTCCCTGGAGTAAATTCAATATAATTGAAGAGTATGGGAATAGCCCTTCTGTAAAATAATTTGGTTTTTGGTACAGTGCAAAAGGATGAAGCTGTCCTGGGCCCCGGGGTGCTGTCCAAGGATTTTGGGGTCACCTGTGGAAGGAGGGGGTGTAGGGGGTGTCCTACTCACCAGGGCAGTGCAGAACTGGGGTGTCCTCGTGTCCTGCTCACGGAGGAGAAGTTCAGGGGGTCCTTCCCCACAGAGGAAATCCAAATGCAGAACAGCATCTTGCAGTAACTCCTGCACCCAGGGAGGGCTGGATGCAGAACACCCCCCTGCAGCAGATGCAGCTCAGGGAGGGTTGGATGCAGAACAGCCCCTGCAGCAGATGCAGCTCAGGGAGGGCTGGATGCAGAACCCCCCTGCAGCAGATGCAGCTCAGGGAGGGTTGGATGCAGAACCCCCCTGCAGCAGCTGCAGCTCAGGGCAGCACACACAGGCACAGCTCTGCTCCCAGTCTGGGAAAGCCCTCCTGATCCAGCAGACCTTTCTAGAAACGAGCAGCCAACCAAATCAACTCCCCCAGAAATATTTTGGCTCCAAGATCAGGAGCTGTTATTTCTATTCCTCATATTCTGTCCACTTTCAGGATTTCCATTTGGCAAAATACACCTTTTTCTTGTCTCTTTTCCCTCCACCCAGCCTAGCAAACAGCAAACCTACCCCTGGCTTGAGACAAACACAATTTTCAGTTCAAAACCATTCCAATTTCCCCTCAAACTCTGCTGGTACAAGGCTGTGAATGTTGTTGAACTTCAGGAAATGTAAAATACAAGTTTTGCACAACAAATGTTCAGTACACAGAGCTCAGTACACCAGGCCCTTCCCACAGACACTACAGCCTTTGCTTGATGCCCTCACCCCTGTGCTACACAAAACAGGAAAATGTAACTAAATGAAAAACCATTTCATACACACCAAAAGTACAAATTAAATACATCAGCCATGGCACCCCTGTCCTTTGTGTATTCTTGAGAATACACCCTGAATCACAAGAACCCAGTACTCCACTGGAGGTCTCAATTACAAATGTAATTTTATTTAATTCATTCACTCAAACTGAATTTTCTCATTCCAAATCTTTACTGAAAGAGAGAGTAGCTAAATGCTTAGAAAAACCAGGAACTGCTCTAGTAGGCAGCTAGAGAAATGTATGTATCAATACAGATATGGAATGTAAATTTCAACTCAGAGATCACAACATACAAAGAAGATTTTTATGCAATACAGACTTACAAAACAATAACAGTTCTTTTCACAAATATTTTCACAAGAGTTCTGCACAGCAATCTTGTAGAAAAGTAGATTTGTGCAACACCAAAATAACTTATTGTTCCTTAGTATAAATTATTTTTCGTTTCCTAAAAGAAAGAGGTAATTTAGTATGACTGGGCAGGATTTGGATTTGGTGGTAGCAAAATACAAAAGACATTGTTGCTATAGGCAGAGAAGGAATATGGTGTGTGCTACAGTATTGCAGGGGCGTGTTCTGATGAAAAAGAAAGAAAAAGAAATTAAAAGAAATTCAAAGTGGCCTGCAAAGCTTGTGCTTCTGCTGCCTGCCTGCCCTTGCAGACAAGCACAGAAATGTGCTTTGGAACCACCCCTGCTAAAAACCACCTGCCCCTGAAGCCTCAGAATGAGCCTTTCTCATTTGGAGGAACAATTCAATTTTGGTGTGCTTTGAAGGAGAGTCCAGGTTGGAAATAAAAAGGATTCACACTCGATGTAACAAAAACTCCATTCCTGATTTCTCTGGTAACTGCACGGAACATAAAACTAAAAAAGAACTAATTGTATAGAAACATGCTTGAAGAGGAACGTTGATGGAAATGATTTAAAATTTAAAATTACATGAACCATAATTTAAATATTACCCCTTGATTCCCAGGAACTTCAGTGCTGATGTAGGACAATCATTTGGAAAAGTACGAGACAAAAACGTGGTACAGATAACAGAGATTGAAACTCCCCCAATACCATAATTAATTTCCATTATGTTTAAATCATATATTCCTCAAGGTTATAGATAAAGCTCCAGATGAAACACCTGTTTCTTCATAATATAGCTAGAATGTGAGTTTTAACCACCTTTACTTTAGGTTTTGTTTACACACAGGGATCAAAATAGACTTCTCATTGTGACTAAAAATATAGAATTTTTTTTTTAAACTACAGAACCCAGCAGCTGGTTTTCTGCTTCTTTGCCCTTCCCCCAAAAAAGTCAAGCGAGGTCTACAAAAATAGCGATTAAACTTTAAAAAATACCTTGGTTCTTCCAGCAGATTTGAAGTTACATTCAGACGTACTAGAAGTGATTTCTAGGGAGAGGCTCAGCCCCGAGGGAGGCGGTGCTGGGGCAGCTCCTGCCCGGCCACGGCTGCTCCTCAGTGCCTGTCCTGGCACAGACAGGGTCAGAGCTGCCCTGGTACAGCCCTGGGGAGGGTCAGAGCTGCCCTGGCACAGGGTCAGAGCCTGTCCTGGCCCTGGGGAGAGTCAGAGCCTGTCCTGGCACAGGCAGGATCAGAGTCTGCCCTGGCACAGCCCCTGGCAGGGTCACTACCTGGTCTGGTACAGCCTGGGTCAGAGCTGCCCTGGCACAGCAGGGTCAGTACCTGGTCTGGTACAGCCTAGGTCAGAGCTGCCCTGGCACAGCCCCTGGCAGGGTCAGTACCTGGTCTGGTACAGCCTAGGTCAGAGCTGCCCTGGCACAGCCCCAGGCAGGGTCAGTACCTGGTCTGGTACAGCCTGGGTCAGTCCCTGCCCTGGCACAGCCCCTGGCAGGGTCAGTCCCTGGTCTGGTACAGCCTGGGTCAGTCCCTGCCCTGGCACAGCCCCTGGCAGGGTCAGTCCCTGGTCTGGTACAGCCTAGGTCAGAGCTGCCCTGGCACAGCCCCTGGCAGGGTCAGTACCTGGTCTGGTACAGCCTGGGTCAGTCCCTGCCCTGGCACAGCCCCTGGCAGGGTCAGTCCCTGGTCTGGTACAGCCTGGGTCAGTCCCTGCCCTGGCACAGCCCCTGGCAGGGTCAGTACCTGGTCTGGTACTCGTGGTGCCAGCGGTTGAAGTCGTTGTAGAACACCACGATGCTCCCGGACGCCATCCCGGTCATGATGCACCTGGGGAAGGATTCACCTGTCAGAATGGGCACACACAGCAACAACAGGACAGACACTGCACCCCTGTCCTGCAGGGCACTGCCCAGGGCTGCTCCTTGGCTGGTTTTGGGGTACTGCAGTGGGTATGAACCCCTGGTGCAGCCAGGAGTTTTCATTCCAGTCTCAGCTCCACCTCTCCATGAAGGGATTGGGTGTGAGCACAAGCCTCCAGTTGGAAACACTAAAACTCAAAGCTTTGATTATTTTGGGAAGCAATCCCTGGGCTTTCCCACTGAGA
This sequence comes from Cisticola juncidis, assembly GCA_013400215.1. Lineage (NCBI taxonomy): Eukaryota > Metazoa > Chordata > Aves > Passeriformes > Cisticolidae > Cisticola > Cisticola juncidis. The sequence goes on along the minus strand of VXBR01002963.1, from coordinate 198,447 downwards.
CACTCCTCCTCTCTGAATTCCCCACCCTTGGCCTGCAACTGGAGCTCATTTAGATGTGTTTGAAAAGGGCAGTGCACAATCACAACAGATTCTGGATCAGCTTCTCCACAGTCTCATTAAAGTATTGCAAAAATCAGAACTGTGAGAATGTATAAAATCCTGGCATTTGGGGGGGAAAAGCCTTAGAAATAAAAAAAATTAGAGTAAAAGGCTGCAAATGTTTTCTTCAAAACAAAGATTAGGTATGAGATCATCAAAACATTGAATTTTGATAGGATTGCCTATTTTATGCCAACAGTACCACTTTGGTTGTTTTTCTATCACATTAAAATGTCTTTTTGCACACTCCAAAACACATCACATTCATGCATACCAAATAAATAACTCTGAGTAATTACTTGTAATTAATCAGTAATTACTCAGTAAAATACTCTGAGTAAATTTCTTCCTTGTCTTCCAACCCAAAGTGAATCTGTGTCTAACTCCAGGCCATGCCTAAATTTCTCTATGTCCATATGAAATTTTAGTTCATTAGCATGTCATTAACTACAGTTTAAAGATTCTCTACATGTAAAATTTCTGAAGTCTAAAATTCAACAGCTGTAACTCCAGTTTTGGAAATACATTTAACAGCAAGGGCTTTTTTAAATGGAAAACTGCTTCATCCAAAATGCCAATATTCTCTAATTATGCTTATCAAGAAGCTGTTCAGTGTTTCATTGAAGCCCACAGGTTTTATTGGTTTGGATTTTTTTAAAGTTCATTTTGTCTAAGTTTTAGGAACAGATAAAAATCTTCATCTTCAGCAGGAGGAGTGTTCAAAAAGGGTTGTGCTGTATGTGGATAAAATAACTTTTCTAGAACTGAGAATGACTGCTTTAGCAAATACATGGATGTGTGGAGGGAATCTCCTTGTGCAACTATTGCAACTGCTCTATTTTTAGCATGAAAGTCTGGAATTAGGAATGTGATTTGTCTTGTGAGTAAAGAGGAGAGATGAAAGCACGCGTGTAACCTTCCACCTCCCTGTGACCCACACTGCACATTGGTGCACACCAATAACTCAGCCTATCTTGAAACTCTGCCAAAGAAACATTTCTTGGATCCCTCTTCATTCCCCAAAGAGCTGAAACCTTGAAAAAGATTATCTGTAATGTTACAACAAAAAAAACCCAAAACTTTTTCCAGCACAGAATCCTCAAGATAATGGCCCGGATCTGTGACCCACAGAAAATAATGATGAGAAGGAGAAAGAGAAGAAGGAGAAGAAAGAAGAAGAAAGAAGAAGAAAGAAGAAGAAAGAAGAAGAAAGAAGAAGAAAGAAGAAGAAAGAAGAAGAAAGAAGANAGGACAACAAGGACAACAAGGACAACAAGGACAACAAGGACAACAAGGACAACAAGGACAACAAGGACAACAAGGACAACAAGGACAACAAGGACAACAAGGACAACAAGGACAACAAGGACAACAAGGACAACAAGGACAACAAGGACAACAAGGACAACAAGGACAACAAGGACAACAAGGACAACAAGGACAACAAGGACAACAAGGACAAGAACACCATTTCACTGTGGACATGCATTCCCCAGGCTCCTGTGCAGCCCAGTGCTCACCTCTGGTCGTAGGACAGGGCCATGGATCTGATCCCGGCGTCACAGCCCGGGTAGGCAAAGAGGCGCTTCAGGTCCCAGGCCTGCCACACCACCACCACGCCCTGGTCCCCCCCTGTCAGCAGGTACTGCCCATCCCGGCTCAGCTGGATGGCCTGGGGAAGGATAAAGAGAAATCTGTGTGCTGCTCTTATTCCCTCACTTTTCCTTGCAATAAAAAGTTTCATGTTATAGCTGAGTGTACTGCCCGTCCTGGCTCAGCTGGATGGCCTGGGGACAAAGCAGGGACAGCTCTCACATAAACCTGTGTGCTGCTCTTATTCCCTCACTTTTCCTTGCAATAAAAGGTTTTGTGTTATAGCTGAGTGTACTGCCCATCCCGACTCAGCTGAAGGGCCTGGGGAAAGCAGGGACAGCACTCAGATAAATTTCTGTGCTGCTCTTCCTCTCTCACTTTTCCTTTCAATAAAAGGTTTCATATTCAGCTGAATGCCCACTCAAACTTTGGTATCAACACAAGCTTCTGGGAAGCAGCATTATTGTTATTTTACCCAGCAAAAGAATGAATGCACAAATCTCCAGTACATCAGATGTCACAGGTTAAGTCTCACCTGACCTGTGATTTATTCTGTGCCCCAAAGATTCAATATGAGGTCAGCTAAAGAAATTTACTCCTCTAATTAGCTGGATTTACAAGATGCAGCAGCACTGGCATTAAAATACAGCACCTGACATTCCCCCAGAGGTCTGCAATACCAGCCTAACAGAAGCTGAATTGTTACACAAATCACCAAAATTAATTTAGACCAGCACTGTTAGATTCCTGAACTGGATTAATAAAAGAATGAGCCACCTCTCTTAACAGAGATTGTGTTTCCTTTCATCATCCATCCTGGAACTGCCTGTGAAGAATTCAGTGGCTTATACCCTGTTTTGTATGCACTGAGGGGACTGATGGCAAATTTGTGTTTGAAATCTTGATTTGGGAACCAGATCATGAGGAAAGATGAGATGTCACTGGTTTTTCTGAGTCCAGACTTCTTCAAACAGGAATCTTCAATCTATTTTAGGGATGATTGGTGCAGGGAAAACCTGCATCCATGGCATTCAGATGTTCAGTGCAGAATATGGATATGAAGCATTATCTACAAATGTATTTAACCTGAGGTTTGTGAAATTGGGCAGCCTTTCAATGCAAAACACACCCTTCACATCAGGATTAATTAGTGATAAATTTCAGAAGACCCAGCTTCTCAATAGACTGATGTAAGAATGGAGGATGTTCAGAGCAGTTTATGGCTTTTAAATTCCATAAACACTCTCTACAAACAAACTGATTCCTTTGACTCAAACATTGAAAGGAAAGGACATTGTCTCATTTGTCTACAAGCAAAATTCCAGCTCAGAGATTCAAATTCAGGAATCAGCAGAAAGAACTGAAGATGGGATTTTGCAAACATCTCTCTGCTGTAATCCGTAATTATTTTGGCACTTGCAGCCTCTGCTTATACAGGTTTGCAAATATGCAAAACTTTTTACACACCTCAGGAAAAGGAAGTTTGGGGCTTTTCTTAACATGGAGAATTTATAGCAGAGGCATCACAAAAAAATCAGAGAAGCTAAAACACAAAGATGTTCCGTTCATGCAACACTGAAGTGTTTGTACAGACTGCTGACAAGCCCAGAAAAATCAAAATATGCAGGGTAAGATCCTGCTTGGTGAGCAGCAGCAACTGAAGTCATATTGCACATCTGCATTTTTTGTATTGCTGTGATGCCAAATACATCCTGCAAGAATTATATGATGTGTGAGCTTAGATTAAGATACAGCTTCTAAATTATGTTATAAATTTGGAGTGTTTACTGCAACAGCTCCCAAGGAGTCAGAATGGATCACATTGCTGGGACTTGATTTCGTACAATAACTTTAAAATTTGTGTAATTGAAACACAAACATGGACTGTAAACAAAATGCAACACTGAGCAAAAACAAAACAAAAATATGAGAAACTTATCCCAGCTGTGTTTTGAACTAAGATGAGAAGACATAAATGTAATTTTAGACACAATAACAGAACTGGTAGAGTTTTTCCAACCACATCTAAGTATGGAAAACAGAATTGTAACAAAGATTAGAATTGAGTATTCTGAGTTGAAGCACCTTCCCCCTCTCCCCCCAAAAGATAAATGTTCCAACCATTAATTGCTTCTGTGTCTGTTGCTATCCCCTTGAAAGCACAGACACAAGGAGCTTGAAAATTCTTAATTTAGAAGCTGTTTGAGAAAAGTAGGGTAAGAAAGGGGCAGAAAACAAACTGATGAGACTGAAAATTATCCAGAACCAGCATGCACTGAGTGCATGATCATGAGATCTAACTAACCACACCAGTATTAAAGAGATTATTCATTAGAAGCAAAAATCAATATGGGGTAGTTTTCTTCTCTATAGCAATTGCAGCCTCCTAAGGGTATTTCCAAATTGCAATGAAGACCGTGACAAATAATTATTTGCTACACTTATAAAATTCAGCTGATGAAAATCCATTAACCTTATGGTCATGGTTCACTTGAATTTTATACTTGAGGCTTTTATTGAAGAAATGCTTTATTAAAAGGCAAATTAAAGCCATTAATCTTTAACTCTTCCACTACCTGCAACATGCAGTAGGTTTTGTGGTCTCTTGATTAAACAAAGTACAGGGTTTGAACCCTTACTAATAATTTCACTAAGTCATTGGTTTGTCATGAAGACGAAGTGTTGATTTATTTAATTTTTATTATATATACATATATATTTATTTATTTTTAATAAATAAATTTCTCAGCCACTTGCCAATATATATATATATAAAGGGATGAAGGGATGAATGGAGGGATGAAGGGATGAATGGAAGAAAAAGGCAACCCTGTCATCATTTCAGTTTCGTGGTACTCTCTTCAAGACTTAAACTAAAGGATGCTTTTAGTCCCAAGTCCTCCAGCTGGTCCAGAGGATGACATGAATCAATTTTACAGTTCTGCTTTTCCCCAGTGTAGTTTATCTGCAATTCTGCCAGGTATGGAACTGAAACAACCCTGCCACTAATCTTTCTCCCAACATGGGCTTCAGACTCTCAAATAACCCCCAAAGTGCTCAATTTCTAAAAGCTGCATTTCTGACTCGTATTTCATGGGAAAGTCTCAAAACTTTGCACAAATCCCTTTTAACTTCTCAGGTTTTTGAATGGCAGGGCTTTGTTAAGAGGCAGGGCTGACACAGTGACAGCCCTGGCTCACAGCAGCAGGAGTCTTGTGGGTCCTTCCACATTTCAAAACAGAGTCAGGAAAAGGAAAATAAATTGGTTCCTCTGGGTGAAACAGCATACAGTCTTTGTTTAGGGTAAAATAACTTTACCTTTCAGAACAAGCAGACTATTTAAAGGTATTCATTAAGATATCTAAACACTACATGGTAGATGTACTGTGATATGCCTGAGCTCCACTGAGCAATACAGTATTTAAAACAAAAACAGGTGGAAGGCATTGATTAGACCCTGAATTTCCCCAGAGGGTCTGAATTTTTTTCTGGCAGTTTTCAAGCACAAGAACACAAGAAAGAAAATCAGAATGTTGATCCCAGAGTCACTACTGAAAACTGCTGGTTTTGCCAACAGCATCCTGAAACACCGGCCTGTAACGACACAGGAAAACCGAAGCTTTTCCATTACAAATTCCACACTTGTGACCTTTTTCCTTCCTTTTTCTATCCTCTCCAAGCAAAAGGCAATGAGGAGAGTTTGTCAGCACAGCCCTGGGTGGGTGATATTCATTTTAAATGCCCCACTTTAATCATGCAGTTCCACTCTCCCTCAGTGGTGATGGAGTGCAGAGGCGCTGGAGGTTGTTTAAGCATAAAGCTCAGCTGGGAGGGAAAGAAAACAAAACAAAACAAAATAAACCCCAAACCCCTCTGCAAACATAATTCTGGCCCTCAGAGAGCAGAACTTCCATTGCCTGCAGCAACATTCCTAAAGCTGTGGGTACTGACTGAAACACTGCAGAAATTGTTTTAGCCAGCAAGGGATTTCTGGATATTTTACAGATTTGCTGGCCTAGCTGACAACATAATCACAACTGAGAGTGACAGATGATCAACATTATTAATGTAAAAAGAGAAAAAAACCACTGTGATATGGTCTTGCTTTATGGAAAGAACTCTGGGATGAAGGGTAGGCTGAGAATCTCAGTATTTGTACAAGGACAGCCAAAGGTACAATTTCAGGGAAGTGATGCAAAAATCTACACTAATTTGAAAAAAAATGTCTGGGGACAGGAATATGCACATTCCTACTTCACTTCCCCAGCCTCAGACCTGCACTTGTGGCTGCCACAGAAGAGAGAAGCCAAATGTCCCCTAACCCTGCAGACTGCACTCCCCCTGTGTTAATTCTGCATATTCTGAATGGATGACACAGGATTAGCAGAGCAGAGTACATGATGAGAGTTGTAGAAGGTTTCCAGTGGAATACACTGAACTGTACCAGAAACTTCAGTGCTAATCAGGCAGTTCCACACCAGTTATAAAGTGCAAATAACCAAGATTGAAATCCTTTAAAATACACTGACACCTTCTTCCATCTTTAGTATGGAAAGAAGTGCTCCCTACATTGCACAATACCTGAAAGAACAGCAATAATTCTGTAACAGACATGACAGCACAGAGGGATTTTCTTCCTGGCACGTGTAATCCAAATAAAGGAAAAACTTTTGAGAGTTTTCAATTCAAGAGAATGTTGGAAATCCCAGCAGTTCCTGGGATCTTCCAGCAGATTACAAAAATCAGCTTGGAGGGGTGGTACTGCAGTACAGCTTCTGCTCTGTTTCATAGGTACTGTCACAGGAACTGGCAAGAGACCTTCATTTTGTATAATAAATTAATTTTCACAAAGCCATAAGCTTAAAAAGCCTCCTGCATGGTTATGGACTTGCTCCATGGCTGTTTCAGCTGAAGGTGTGGAACTGCTGCCTGCTTAGAAAATGCCAAATGCTCAAAGAGTATACTATATAATAGTATATATAGATCCTATAATATAGATATAATATACAAAATATAATCTAGAATATATATAATATAATACATATTATACATTATATGTATTATATATATATATATTATAATGGAATAGATCTTATAATAATTTATAGGATTCCTATATATTTCCTGGAGTCAGCACAACACATCCCAGCTGAACCAGGATGCAAGAATGCACTCAGAGATGCCAAAAGAAAGGGAAAACTAACATCCAAAATAGCCACAAAATAGTCAATATCCACTGACCTCCTGCATTCAGACTCCAAAGGGAAGATGCAGCACAGCCTCTCCTGGTCAGCAATTAGTAATATTTGTATTCTTCAACCCAAGGAAAGGCCTACACAATTTTTCTTATTTTATGAACAGAGTTATTTTACAGCTAAAACTGTAAAAAAAAATCCTCCTAATGTTATTAGGAGTCCATGGTCCCCTCTAAGTTTTCCAGAAAGCTGCTGTGCTATGGTCTGTAGCCCATATTTATGGTGTGGCTGTAGAAGGAGTCTCCACACAGCCCCAGCAGCTTTTCCCCCTGGAGGTGACATTAACACACACTGAGGACACTCACCCTGATCTTGTCCTCAGTCTCCATGGTGGCCTGCAGCCTCCCATTCACACTGAACACACAGAAGAGCCCATTCTCATAATAGATCACACAGTGGCCTTCTCTGGAAGCTTGGATCAGTTTTGGTCTCAGGCAGCTTTCGGGACCTTGTGATCTTTCAGGACCTTCTAAGGTCCTCAGGAGATCTCCATTCATAGAATGGATGAGGCATGGTCCTTCTAGGGAGACAGAACAGGAGCTCAGGTTATTGATTTATACACTCAATTAAACATCCTTTCTCAAATAATCATGGCTTCTACTCAAATAATCATTATTACACTACTTTATACTGGTTGTTACCATGTTTAGGTGCATTGCCTATGACTTCAAGGGTGCCAGACACTAAGATAAACAGTATATTCCTTAAAAGCTTTGCATTGAGGTGTTTTAGATCACCTAAATTGCATTCTGTGGATTTTCTTCTAAAGCAGGTAGTAGTTAATTTTGAGAGTTAATTTTGAGAATTAATTTTAAGAAATTAATTTTGAGAAATTAAACGTACTGAACCTTGAAAGGAGATTTTCAAAAGACACACAGAGCTAAGAGTAGTGAATTTACATATTAGGTATTCTACAATTGTTGTCACATTAAGACTCTAAGCCAGCCACTAAATATTTGATTTTTAGCATATTTTAACAAATATCTGCTTTGCACATAAGCCATATGAGTCACATAACACAGAAATGCACACAGGTACAGACCATGAGTACACCCAGCTCTGAAGTAGCTACTTTAGAAACACCAAAGATACTAATTCCACGAAATTTAAGTTTAATAATAATTGTGGACATTTAAGCAAATAATAAAATTATAAAGAATATCCACAGAATCAACACCATTCTTTATAATCTGCCTGTAAAAGCACATCTTTGAGAACACAAATGGAGTAGATCAGTGGCTTTGCAGCCAAAGAAAGAGCCTGGACAGAATTACCAGTGGTTTATACAAACTGTTCATCAAACAAACAGTCCAGCACGTTCTTTTTCTCTCAAAACTTAATTTTATTTCCCCTTTTTGAGAAGTTATCCATGACAGCATCCTGGCTCTCAAAGCCTGTATCCAGCTCTGATATCTGCAATTCCACACTGGATAAACTCACAGAAACAGCAAGCACGAGGGAAACTGAGGTGGTGCCTCTTCTTACAAATGTCTAAACAATCCTCAGTCTTAACATGTTTAAAATTCAAATTCCATAGCAACTAAAAAAAAAGGTTAGAAGTAAAACCACCTTAAAATAAATTCTTTTAAAACCACCACTATAATTCTGCCCCCTGAGCCTGTACTCCTCTTGGAATTGGGATTATTACAATTCAGAAATACAGGACCCCGTTACCTTTGGAACCACTGATCACCAGGCCCAGCTCAGCACAGATGGCAGCACAGGTGATCTCAGAGTCGTGTCCTGTCAGGACAGCCCGGGGGGTTGCAAAATCACCTGCAGGGAAAAACAATAAAAGCAATCCTTGGTTACAGTGTATTCCCAAAATCGCTGATTTCCATCGCTGAAGCACCTTCTGTTTCCTTGTTCTCTGAGTTTGTGCTGCTTACAAAAATATTTTTACACATTTATGCCACTTCCCAAAACATCTGTGCAGCTGCCAAATTCCAGTGGATTTTAAGTAAAGATCATAATCCCTGACAGAGTCTCAAATCAAGAATTTTGACCTTTCAAAATCTGATTTATTCTGATTTATCTGATTTATTCTGCAATTACTATTACAATTTGTATCAGCAATACAAGATCTTGAAAAATAAATGAATCTATTTCTTCTTAGATACAGCCAATGACATTATACATGTGTGTGCATCCATGTACACAGCCAGGCATGGATGTTGTGTATTTTAAATGTGAACATGCTTTGGAGAAACTTGCTGAATTGTCCTAATCTCTCAAGAAACAGTCACTAGAAGCTGTCACTTTTGTTTCACAGAATGTTTGAAAAAACAGACTCAAGCCCTGGAAGTTTGGCAGACAGTTCAGGAGCAAAGGGAAAAAAAGAAAAACCCAACAAATGAGAAGCATAAGGGTGGATTTAATGACCTCTAGGTACCTCTCAGGTGCTGATGCTGTGGATTTGCTCACAAACCTTTCAGAGCCCAGGTCTCTATTGAACTTTGCTCCCCTAAACAATTTAAAATTTTAAACAATTTTAAACAATTCTTTCTCCCTGTCCTTCCCTAAAATGTGGCAGCTTAGTGCATTTAAAGGTCTCGTTGTTCATTTTCTTTTAAATGAGCTGCCTATGTGTGCACAACTTTAGAATTCTGCTTTTATTGCTTTTTTCTGCTTTCATAAACTCAATTAACACATACTGGCATAGATCAGCAAGGAATTCATCTAATTATAGACTTCACATTAATGAAACTTTTGAAATCAGAGAAGTTTTAAATACAGGGCATTGCAGCAGGTAATGAATGTAAGATGTTGGAGTTAGAAGTGCTTATAAGAAGCAAAGCCTAAATGAATTATTAGGACTTGCAGATTAATAAAATCATGAGAGTAAACTTATTGCTTACAGCAATTACATTATAATGAGCTTTATCTGCATAAGGCTGATGCAAACACATCCATTAAGTGGAGGGGATAAGACTCCTAAATCAAGAAGTAGAAACTGAGCATATATATATATATGAAAATATATATGAGCATATATATACAGAAAATAAAATTGCCTGAGTAACACTCAGTCTTTTCAGAATTTGGACTTGACTTCAAACATAACAGAGGATAAACCTACAGGTGGAAGGATCAGTGTTTCTTTCGTGGATTGGATCAATGGTTTCCTAAATTATATTTGAAATAAACACTAAAACGGAAACAAAGAAAC
>VXBR01002963.1:151570-188222 GCA_013400215.1 Cisticola juncidis | reverse complement strand
AAAAAAAAAAAAAAAAAAAAAAAAAAAAAAAAAAAAAAAAAAAAAAAAGAAAAAAAAAGAAAAAAAAAAGAAAAAAAAAGAAAAATAAGAAAACTATCTTTAAAGAACCTTAGGATTTGAATAGATACTGTAAAAGAAGAGTCCTGTGAGAAGTCAGGCTGCCTCCTTTGATAAGAATGTCAAGCATTTAGGGGTTTGCAAGCCTCTGATTCCCCAAATAATGGGGTCAGCTTAAAAGCTGCCCATCGAGCAGAACCGATTTCTTTAAAAGCTTTTAAACTGTTATCGCTTCAAAAGATTGTCATGGCTTTCAACAACGCAAAGAGAAAATTTTATTTTGTTGCTGGTTTAAGGGGCACCACTTCCAAGTTTGCTGAATTGTTTTAAGAGGACAGAGCCTTTTGAAAAGCTGGGGAGGAGACTTCAAAGGGAAGGGAGGCTTTGTCAGCTAAGCAGGTTTACGAGCACTGATGCAAACCCTAAGTGAGGGCTGAAAGGGAGACCCAGAGGGGCTTTCTGCAGATCCTGGAGGAAGATGAACAAGTCAAACGAAATTAAAGATAGTTCAGATCCTGGCAGCAATAACCAGGACACAATGGTTGTACAGATGTGCTTTTCTCAGTGTGGGATGCAGTGATATCCCCAGACTGTCCTGAAATGTGACATTCTCAGTGCCACACTCACATTGCTAAAAATGCCATCAATGATTTATTTAAGGCACAGCAGGCACACATAAAGTTATTTTCCAGTAATGGACAGAATACTTTACCTTTGCAGCAACTATTCAAACTATTTCAAAAAAGAACTCACCTACATTCCAATAAATAATTTCTCCAAAGCTGTTTTCCCTTAGAAAATAACAAAAAAAACCCCAAAAACATAATGGATAGAATACTTTACCTTTGCAGCAACTATTCAAACTATTTCAAAAAAGAACTCACCTACATTCCAATAAATAATTTTTCCAAAGCTGTTTTCCCATAGAAAATAACATAAAATATCACTCTTACTTAAGTGACTAAAGTACATTTTAAATCATGAAATTCAAGCTTCAGAAGATAAAAGAGCACATGATATCATGTCAGCCTGTGGTGATATATCAGTGAAAAAATGTTAGGCTTGTGGAGAACAGGTTTAAAAAGGAACAGTGGGATTACAGCAGAGTCAAAACTTTCTTGCAGTTTAATGACATCCAGAAGAAGAAAAGCCTTTCTGGAGAGAACAAGAAATTGGTTTGTATTACTGGGTCTCTGCTGGTTTTTTCAGCTTTGGTGATGTTACAATACAAAGCAGGATCATGACATTTTAAATCCATCAGCAAATTCCTGGAATGGCTGCTTGCTTTATTTCCAGCACTAAGCTGTAAAAGCTGAGCCAAACACAAGAATTATTTGAAGAGAAATATCTTCCTAAAAAAAAACTAAATGAGAGATGAGCTAAAAAAACTTACCTCATAATTAAATACAAGATTATTTTTCTACCATTTATGGGTGAAATTACATTAAAATATAAAATATTTGACTGTGCTTCTTTTCATGTTTCATACTGAGAAGACAATTAATTATTGTAAGTCACAGAGACCCAAACAGCCATTTCTAAATTATTCTCTGATTGCAGAGGCTGTGGGGCACTTTTAAATGGCAAATTAATTATGCAATTTTATGTCAATATAAAATCCAAATTAAATGAAGCATCAGTTAATCTGACTTTTTACCTATTTCTTGCAAAATGATTGAGTGCTTTCTCAGAATGATACATCAACCAAACCACACTACACATATAAGGAAGCCCTTCTAAAATTCAGTTTTTAAATTTCCCAATTTAGAAGTTGTTTTTTATGATTAGAAAGTGAGGAAAATAAAAAAGGTTTGAAATGAACATAGGAAGTACAGATGTATGTACAGAATACAGGACATCGGGACAAAAATGCTCTCAGCAAAATGTAGGTAAAGCAAGAAAACTCCTTTGCTGCTAAGGCCCTATGATGATTAGCAGGTTTCAGATTTAATTGCACTGAAGTGATAACTGTCAAATATTATTTAAAGTCTGTGCATTAACATTATTTATAGATCAATCAGCCAAATGATCAGAACCCCATTTCAGTGGCACAGAAAGTTCCCTGATGGATGAGAGATCTTAAGTGGCACCACACAAAATCACTGAAGTATTCCTAAAGCTTCAGTCTGAATAATCTTATTTTTATAAATAAGAATTTTTATACAACAATATTATATTTTAATATTATATAGGAACTTCATTGTTGACTGGTTCTTCACGTGACACCCCATCAGCATTTCCTCTTAATTCCTTTAAACTCCTTCCCATCTGTTCAGACTTATTTTACCACAAAAAGCACAACCTTATGCCAAGATGCAAGTTTTGGTTTTGCAAAAAAACACTTCAACCCTGGATTTTCTGAAAAAGGAACAACATCTTTGAACAATGTATTGTTCTATCCTGAAGAAAGGTCTGAACATGCAAAGCACAGGAGATGCTGTAGTTTGTTCAGTAAGAAAAAATAAATGAGATTTATCTTATAGGATTTGTTTCAGGAGGGTTTACTGCACTTCCCTCACATTTTATCCTGAAGCAAGGTCTAAACATGCAGAACACAGGAGATGCTGTAGTTTGTTCAGTAAGAAAAAATAAATGAGATTTATCTTATAGGATTTGTTTNTATTGTTCTATCCTGAAGAAAGGTCTGAACATGCAAAGCACAGGAGATGCTGTAGTTTGTTCAGTAAGAAAAAATAAATGAGATTTATCTTATAGGATTTGTTTCAGGAGGGTTTACTGCACTTCCCTCACATTTTATCCTGAAGCAAGGTCTAAACATGCAGAACACAGGAGATGCTGTAGTTTGTTCAGTTAAGGAAAAGATAAATGAAATTTATCTCATAGGATTTGTTTCAGTAAATATAACCCAGGAGGGTTTACTGCACTTCCCTCACATTTTATCCTGAAGCAAGGTCTAAACATGCAGAACACAGGAGATGCTGTAGTTTGTTCAGTTAAGGAAAAGATAAATGAAATTTATCTCATAGGATTTGTTTCAGTAAATATAACCCAGGAGGGTTTACTGCACTTCCCTCACATTTTATCCTGAAGCAAGGTCTAAACATGCAGAACACAGGAGATGCTGTAGTTTGTTCAGTAAGGAATGAATAAATGAGATTTATCTGGTAGGATTTCAGTAAATATAAGCCAGGAGGGTTTATTGTACTTCCCTCAGTGCAACAAGTGACCAACCCTTATTCAATATTCATGAGAGATTTTTCACACGTGCTGTGTCCCAAAAACCACATTTCCCAAACAAACAGAATAAAGGACACCTAACAGGCCTCCATAAATGGGCATTTCCATTCAGACTCAAAAGTCACTAATTCCAGTCTCTAATTCCTGCCCCATGTGCAGCACAACCCTTCCAGGACACTTTTCCCTCCGTGGGGGTTCAGTGCTGCAGGTCCTGGAAGTCATTCCAGCAGGACCCTCCCCCTGAACCTTTTGAAGCCCCTGCAAAGTATCTGCAGGTGAATATTTGGGGTCAGAGGGCAGCAATATTTTAATATTTGCACCATCCTGACTTCATCAACTGTTACTTAAATGGCAGCTTTGAAGTTTTAGAACACTGTGATTTTTGTCTGATAACGTTCTAAAACGGGTTTATGAAGGGGTTTTTTTCTTTATGCTAAAAAATAATCAATTTTCTTCATATTTCTCTCATTTGGTTTACAGTATCATTACCAAATGAGTTCAAGGAAAGACAACAAACATAAACAGAAAAGGAAAAAAAAAATCAAGCAATTTCTTTATACTGTCCCACTTAACAAAAAACTCCTGACCTATTTCTCTTCCAGTTCATATGTTAAATTCACTTGTATTTCCTCATTATCTTTTCAACAAAAAGGATAAAAATTATACTACAAATTAACTTTATTTTTGCCTCCAAAATGTGAATAGGTATTTTTAATTTTTTTACTTCAGCTGGATGCCAGCAGATGGTGCTGAAGGACTCTGGCTTCACACACAGCATTGTGCTGTCCTGCCATTTGTGAGAAACAAAGAATATTTGTTACGTCTGCAGTGAAACAACGTGACAATAACACTGAATTATTTACTGGCTATTTTTTTTTTAAGAAGGGCTCACACAATAATGTGTAATATGTGTGCAGGGGTTTAAAAATCAAAGTGCTATTGAGCACCTAAAGGAGCTTGTGCAGACTGTCCCAAAACTCTTTTCCTTTTCAATAATCCAGTGGATTATTGCCTTTAGAGCTGCAGAAATTTCCAAGATATTTTAGTATTTTGAGGCTCTGCAGATTTATATCTCCTCTGGTAGACAGAAAGTGACAATAACAGGAGAATTTCCATTACTAACTAGCCTAATTAGTGATTTATGGACGTTTTGATACTCCTGCTAATTAGCACGATAAATGGAAGCGGGAACATTAACAGGTAAGCTTTTTACAACTACTTCCCAATTCAATTTTTAAGAGAAGCTGCTGTTAAGGAAATTATTTTCAATTTTTAAAAATAATAATTACAACTCTAAATAAGTATTTCTGCTATAAACATTTTTTGGAAATGTGTACCCTCATCTTTTCTACTTCCATGGGTTTGGAAATGAATTTTGGAAAGCAAAGAGGAGATTTTTGGCTACAGAGTTAACAGCATGAATTACATGAAATCAATCTGACTGTTCACTGTGTGCATCTATAAAATCCTCACAGAATTCAACTTCACAGGATTAGTCTGTCTGATTATAAAGAAATTATAACCTGTGATATTATTCTTCAATCAACCAACACAAAGATGCTCCTCAGGTATAATTTCAAAGTTTAATTTGCTTGCATTGTCCACTTTAATAATTAATTATTAATAACTCACAGAAAGTTTCAACAGGACAACTGAAAAGTGTCTGCAGCAGTTGATGAAATACAGATGTTTTATCTTTTAATTTTTTTAATTAAAACTAATGATTTCTCCAGTCTCAAGATCATAGCTTTAATGTTAATAGTAATTTATAATTATTTTATAATACATATGCTATACAAACTATATGTGTTTATTAATAATAATAATGTTAATTGATAAAAGTCTTGCAAGTATTCAAATATTTATTTAGGAATTCTAACTACATTTTTTTAAAATGCTGTTTTGTTTAAAAGTAGCTTGGATAGGAAGCTTGTTCTTCAACAAGACAAGAAATGTGATTAAATTTTTAACCCTTTGGGAGACTTCCTATTTTACAAATTGAAAATATTATGCATCTAAAAAATTTCAATAGCAAAACTGTTCAGTGAATCTTCCCAATTAAATCTTAATTAAACACAGCAATTGTATTTTTAAGTATGAAATCAGGTGCTTTCATTCCTCTGAGCCCTGCTACACCACTAAACCCATTTATTTCCCACTCTTCAGAATACCTGAATATAGAGCCCTCTAAAAAATATAAAGCAGTGCAATGAAAGCACCCCCATAGTCCTCGTGATGCAAATGTGATACATACAGAAGTAACATTTTCCAGTTTTATGGGCTGACATAAACCAGGTAATATAATTTGTTTTATTCACATATGTGTGGAAGATCAATGCAATAACTCAGCAGAGAGCCCATTAGGATTAGCAGCAGTGGTACAGGCACACACACTGTACATTTCACAGCAATGGAGAATTTTATCAGTCAAGCCCTAATTTCCTTAGCAAATCGAATTTCTAATTAAAAAATTTGTTTTTTTTTCAAAATATGAAAATTAAAACCTAATTGTGGACACATTTGGAGATATTTGAAAGCAACAGAACCATACCTTCATATTCCATGAATAAAAACACTTTATCTTCCACTGGACTATAGAAATGCCTACCAATTTTTAAGCAGAGATCATTTTAGAAGCAAAAACAATATTAAGACAAATTCACCTCCACAAACCTCCCCTTCAAGAAAGTATTTCCAAATAAAACAGCTACAGTGAAAAACCCAAAACCTTGAAGAGACAGATTTACATTCACTAATATTCATGATTGGCCTCTGCCTGGTCTGTGTGAGGGATTATTAAAGAAAACAGGAGAAAATAGGATATTCCAACTACAAAATCATGTGTTGGTAAAGGAAGACCACAAGTATGTGTGTGGAAAGAGATTTGATGACAATTTTTAATATGTACCAGCTAGAGATGACCTTCTAAATATGATAATAACCAACAGAGCAAAACAAATTAAAAAGCACCCTGCTGAAAGGAATTTACATGGAAGGGGCAAAGATGTGAGAACCTTCAATACATTTTATAAAGGAGAGATCAAGGACAAGATAATTCCTGAAGTATTTGGGAAAACAGGCTTGAACAGACACAGAATATCCTTCTGTAAGATCTCATGGGCAAAATACAAAAAATGAAGTTAAACCTGCAGGAAACAAAGGAAAAGGTGTAAGATATTAGTGAATGCAGCACAGGGATAAAACAGACAAGATCCCAGCTCAGAGTTCCTCCAGTGACTTTGACACAGCAAAGTCAGGCAGAAAAATCAAAATAAATGAGACATTTGTGAAACAGTGAAAGCAACAAGGTCTGAGCAAAGAGACAAACCCCAGAGAGACACACACAGATGGGATGTGACTAACAAGGACATCAGGAATAACTCTCTAAAAACACAAAATATGCCAAGTTTGCTCAAGAAGTTGGTTTGTTACTAACAACAAACAGTATCAGGAGATGATGCCACACAAAGCACTTCAAGAAATATTGACATATTGAGTATTTTCTTGTATTTCAGACAGCAAACCCAAGTAAAACCAGCAGTGGAAATTGTTGTCTCAAGTAGAAAATACCTGAATGAGGTAAATTATAATATAATATAATTANATTATATATATATTATATAATTATATATAATATAATATAATTGTATATATATATATATAATAATAAAATAGAAAAAATAAACTCAGTTGGGTTGATAACAATGAGTTGAGGATACTCTGACAATGAAGCTACATAATCCCAGAGTTATATCAATTATTTCCTGGATATTGGGTGGGGATCTGAGAGACTATAAAAAATTAAGCAGGAAAAAGAAAAATCAGAGAGTAGAGAGTAGTCTGCTTAATCCCAACAAACAGAAGAAACACTGGCACAACTCTTACATTTTTATATACATACACACAATTTCCTACAAGAAAACAAGGAGATGAGTAACAGCTGATTTGGATTTGTTCTGAATAAATCATGTCAAAGCTGTTTTTTCTTGCAATGGCAAAGTAACAGGAGACATCACATATTTTTACTTTGGTAAGAACTCCAGCACTGTTCCACATGAGCAATTTCTTAAGGAAAACAGGGAAGCCCACATTCAGAAAATCCTATGATATATTGGAAAGCTAAATTCAAAAAGATATTCACTGTCAAACTGGTAAATGTATTGATGGGCATTCCTGAACTCTGGGCCAGCCAACATTTGCTTTAATGACCAATTTAATAGAATAAGACTGCAAAGGATATTTGCAGATATGAGTTGCTGCAAGGCTGCTGGAAGACAGGATGAGAATTCCAAGTAAGTCTGACAAATTGGAGAAACAGCCTAAAAAACAACACACTTCAGGAAGTTTGGAGATGAGATTCCACAGCTGAAGGAGACATAATTGTGTAGATTCTTCAGAAAACACTGAAATTCATACTGGCTCATGCCCTTAGAAGAACTGACAGTGTCAGGGTGTTTTGAAAGGAACAGATATTCCCTGGGGATGTGAAAAGGACGGGTCTGTAAAACCAGTTTTTTTCTATTTATTACTGGAAAGGCTTCAGCTGCATTCCTGGATCTACTCTGAGGAAGACAATCAAGTAAAGACAGGAACACAAGAAAAAGATCAGAGCTCTGGAAAAACATGACTTATGGCAAAAAACAAAGAATTGAGTTAATAAAGTTGGAGGCAAAGAATTGCAGGTCATGGCAATCCAAATAACTGGAAGTAGCTGCAGGAAGGAAATAATCTGTTCTCTACACAAAAGAAAAATAGATAAAAGATGATAGAATGCAACTGCTGCAAAAAGAACTGGATCCTAGGCTGAAAACTGGGAAAAGACTGATGAGGATGGGGTTTCTAAGGCCCAAAAAAGCATTTGCTGGAGTTTTTAAGGGCAGATTGGACAAACATCAGTGGAGTTTGGCTTTGGCACAGTTAAGCCCTCATTGGGAA
Source organism: Cisticola juncidis (assembly GCA_013400215.1). Classification (NCBI taxonomy): domain Eukaryota; kingdom Metazoa; phylum Chordata; class Aves; order Passeriformes; family Cisticolidae; genus Cisticola; species Cisticola juncidis. The sequence continues at coordinate 180,032 of VXBR01002963.1, read as the reverse complement.
AAGGGAACAGATCAGGTGACAAAGCTACTGCTGCCCTGTTCCTGTGATTACAAAGGAAAACTCGATCCCTCAGCCAGGAAATGTCCAAACACCAGGAGTGGCCACTTGAGCTTCAAAGAGAAAGTGGGATCTGAAAGTGATGCTGGCCATTTGTATGCAAATCAATCCTCTCATCTCTTTTTGCAGCCCTCACACAAATCCCTCCTCTCACCCCACTTCCCACCCCTCCACCTCCTCAGGATGGGCAGGAATAAAACTCAGCCCCTTCCCAGAGCCCTCTCCCGGGAACCTCCAGGAATTCCAGCACACCAGTCCCGGTGTCACATCCCCAAGTGGGGACGTTCTGTCCCAGAATGTCACATCCCCAAGTGGGGACACTGTGTCCCAGAATGTCACATCCCCAAGTGGGGACGTTGTGTCCCAGAATGTCACATCCCCAAGTGGGGATGTTCTGTCCCAGAATGTCACATCCCCATGCCTTGGAGCCTCTAAATATGCACAGGAACCTGGTGTGCCCCAGATCACACGTGGGCTCCAAGGGACACCATGGCCACATCCTTCCCCTCCCAGGCCAGCCTCAGGCCAAGGAGAGAAAAGGAAAAAGCTCCTTGTGCTGTGCAAAGTGAGTTCACATCTCCACAGTAAATTATGCTAATTAATGGGAAAGCAAAACAGCTCAAGGCTGTTCCAAAGGATGTAAGCACTTCAGGTCCTTAGCTCTGTTGTGAATTATTCCAAGGCTTGGTCAGAAATTGTCCCCAGAAATATTTTTGTACCAAAAAAAGGCCTGTGCTCCAAAGTGAAGTAGTACCGTGCTTTTATGTTTTCAAAAGTAATTAATTTAGAAAGAGAAAAAAACTCTACATGTGATCAAAGAGCGTAATGAAATTTTTTTTTTGCATTTCAGGTTTTAATTTGAGAAGGAAAAAATGATTTAACCTAAATGTAATCAAGCTGTTTTGTGAAGAATAAAATAGTTTCCAGCAGATGTGTCCCATGCAGAAATTTCATATCTCTGAGGCCTCAATTTGTCAGATTTGGTTTACCCTGATCAATGCATTTGAGAGGTATTGGGGAGGAACTAAGATAGTGAGACTCCATGGCTCTAATTTCTTTAAAAAGTCAGCCTCAAAATTGAAAGATAAATTATGCAAATAATTAGTAATTCAGTAACATTTTTCTTCTGTTAGACCAAAACCAGAGAATCTTTCAATAAGTCAAGTTAGCCAGAAAATTGCCCTTATAAAGGACACTAAGCCACTTATTTATCACATGTGCCACAGCCCACCTGGCTTTAAGTATCACTCTAAAACATGAATATACAGAGCCAGAGATGCAGAGCTCAGTCCTCTGAAAGTAAAGAAATCAAACACTGATCCCAAATAAAATGTAACCCTAGTGGGATATTATTAAAGTAGAGATCATAGCAGCCTGCTGGTGATGTAACAGGTACTGTGAGAGGAGGAAAGAAACATTCCCTGGTTTAAATCACTTTTTCTTCAAACTACTCTGGCACCATGATTGGTAAAGTACAATTAGATGCACATTGCTGTGAAGTCATCTTAAGATGGACATTAGAGATAATTAAATAGAGAAAAAATAGGAAAGAAATATCCACTTTGAGAGTATCTAATATCCCAGTGAACAGTGCTTATTGAAAGCATGAATAAACTACATTTTGAGGTAAAATACTCATAAGCTTCAAGCACAGAAAGACATTGGACCTGTTAAATATCAACATCCTGCAAATGGATGGAAGTTACAGCTGCAGCAACAGGGCTCAGAACCCAGCAAGTCTGCTGGTGCTTTCCATTTCTGACAAAATCAGAACTAAGCAGAAACAGCTCTTTTCATTTGTCTTTTCAAAAAAATTTCTGCCTGAACAGAGAGGCCTACAGACAGCTCTTTCTGGGAAAAATTAAACACCCCAGATTAGCATCTCTTTGAAGCAGGAACTGTCTATACCCATGTCAAGGACTATGTAGAGTGAGATTCCAATTGATAACAGAGGTTTCCAGGCACACTGTATCCCAAAAAACCTTCCATAAAGGCAGTTGGTAAACACAGGAGCCACTGCAAGCCCCTAAAAATCCAGGTCTAATAAAACTACAAGACTTAGCAGGTAGCTACTGCTTGATTTTAAAGAGCAGCTAGAATTGCCTGGCATTACCTCTGAAAATTCTAATACCTTAGAAATCTGCATTAGAGGAGACAGTCAATAGATTGTAACAAAATCTACATATTTGAGTCAAATAGTAGGTACAGAACTTCACAAATTATCTGCTGGGGTGATCAAGGAGCCTCTGGTTCACACAGCAGGCAAGCCTGGCAAAGGAGGGACAAGCACAACTTCTCTTAGGAACCTGCAAACTCTTTGGAAAGTTTACAAAGTCTGCAAAAATAACACAGAGTTTGCATTGGCTTTAAATTGATAGACTGCAAAATATGTATGAAGCATTCACAGAGATTTTTTTTTCCCTCAAGCAAAGCTATATTTATTTAAAGATGCTCATAAAACTCTGCTTGCCACTTCCCAGAAATACCACCACCTCTTGGGCTGCTTGGAAGGATTTGGGGTAATTTTCACACATCCTCTGCCCTAAGATTCTGCAACTGTGTGAACTGAGCTGCATCTTCAACTTCTGAATAGCTTTCACAGTCAACATCAAATAATTTGCAAGTTAAATTCAGATATTGGTTCTGATATTAATTAATTTGGCTTCTTTAAAGTCGCTCACAGGATGCAGTTTCAGTCAAGCCACCTTTGTGTTTCAAATTCAAATAACTCCAGATGAGTAACAGATTGAATATGGAACACACAACTTTACCAAATTGATTAATTTGGAAGATGTCAGGTATTGTTTTGATTATATAAAACTGTGTGCCAGCTAGAACTGCAATATATGACAGATCTAATAGCACTTTGTGCATTCCAGATGTCCATTTTGCCCTCTGCAGAGCAGTTTTTACTACTATTTAGACAGGGTCAGAGAAAATCTTAAATGAATGAAGAAAACCTAAGAAATACTCCTCATAGGACAGAATATCCTCATCTTAGCTCTTCCCTTCAAGGTATTTTTTTCCTGCTGAACAAAACCTCTGTTTGGCTATAATGTGCTCCTAAATTAATGTATATAATTTCTCACACATTGTCTTGAAAGTCTTTCATTCCTCTAAAATGAGAAATTCCTTACTCCAGGCTTTTTCTCAACTGCATGTCTGACTTTTTCTTTGCTTTGGAGATCAAAAATTAACTTGTGTGTGTGTGGAGTGAAACTGGCATAAGCCAAGATCACTTTCTACCTTTCCTGTTACATAATAGATGCTTGTGCAATCGTAGTGGTTCAATGTTTTTTATAGAGATTAAAGAGAGAATCATCCTGAATAAAAGACAGGATTCAGGAATTCCTGGGAAATGGTGCAAGATGGAAGAGAATAAATACTTTGGCAAGGTGAGTTTGGGTGGGCAGGGGTTAAAACTGAATGAGGCTGGAGCAGGGTTACTCTGTTTTATAAGTTTGGTTAAATGGTGTGAGCCCTGCTGCTTGCACTGAAATCAATCAGAATTTGATTCTGATGGCACTGAAATCAATCAGAATTGATTCTGACTGCACTGAAATCAATCAGAATCGATTCTGATTGCACTGAAATCAATCAGAATTTGATTCTGATGGCACTGAAATCAATCAGAATGGATTCTGATTGCACTGAAATCAATCAGAATGGATTCTGACTGCACTGAAATCAATCAGAATGGATTCTGACTGCACTGAAATCAATCAGAATTGATTCTGATGGCACTGAAATCAATCAGAATGGATTCTGACTGCACTGAAATCAATCAGAATGGATTCTGACTGCACTGAAATCAATCAGAATTGATTCTGATGGCACTGAAATCAATCAGAATCGATTCTGATTGCACTGAAATCAATCAGAATTGATTCTGACTGCACTGAAATCAATCAGAATGGATTCTGATTGCACTGAAATCAATCAGAATGGATTCTGACTGCACTGAAATCAATCAGAATGGATTCTGACTGCACTGAAATCAATCAGAATGTGATTCTGATCAGTGATCTGAGGATTTCACATGCAGCACCCCACCTACAATCCTACCCCATGAAGCGTTTGCTGAAGGCATTTGGACAGAACATCCTTATAATCCATTTTTTTGTGTTTTCCTCACCTCTGGGGTTGTCCCCGATGATGCTGGTTTTGCCATTCCAGTACCAGAGCAGCAGGGTGGCATCCCTGGATCCTGACAGGATGTAACAATTCCCACCAATGTAGGACTCGGAGCGGGCCAGGCACGTCACAACATCCCAGTGCCCAAACACCACCTGCACCAGTTTACCTGCAGCACAAATGAATCCTTTTAAAACCATCCTCTTAATCTAAGGCAAATTAAACACAGTATAAACTATTCCAGAAATATTTTCTTTACCAAAAAAAAAAAAAAAAAANAGAATAAAAGCAATAGGAATTGGAATCGAGACAAAAAAAAAAAAAAAAAAAAGTTCAAAATAGAACTACGGTAGCCAGAACTTTTATTTTAATTAATTGGTGGGAACCTATTTAAATATATAATCCATATAAAAAATACTTGCAGTCTCTCAATATGATGCTTTTTTCAAAAGTGGAACTGGATTTNTATTAAAAATAAATAAATAAATAAATAAAATTAAATAAAATGTTCTGAAAAGCATTTAAAAAATAGTAACACAAATCAGTGTTGGGACTTGAGCATATTTTAATAAAATATTTTGGTGCATGAATTAAAAACTATTGGTTCCTTAATATGGGTAATAAGAAACATTTCACAGCCTCTTTTTACACAGTACAAAAGCACTGTGTTTGTATCCAGCCACTAAATAATCACAATTAATAGGAACAAAAGACTTGGTTCTGAGGAAAGAACAACAATAGTGTTAAAAGCCCCATTTATAAGAAGATCAAAAAGGAAATTGCATTGAAGTTAAGAAAATCAGAAAAAAACCCAAGAGATATAAATTAATACCTAGAAAAGAAGAGGGGAAACTACTTTAGTAAATCAAGAAAAAATAAAATAACAAGGTGAAATTTAAAGGAAATCTGTACATCAGATTCTAAATCAAACACTGGCAAAACTTATCAGGCCTGCTCTGCTTATAATTTCCAAGGGAAATGGGGAGATGAATTGAGAATTTCTGAGTGGAGAGGGCAAATCCTCTCTCTGTGCATACCCACCCTGTAGTGCAAGGGTAAGTAACTCAGGATCAAATAATTATGTGATTTATTGCTCAGTTGTATTGACATTACCTGGGGTAATTTATACTTTTAGAATATAAAACATCACTGACTTATAGAGATCTCCTTCTCAATGATTTCTAATTTTATAGGCTCTGTTCCAGAAAACAAGCATTTTACAAGGTTATTTCTGTCTGGTTAGTTTTATTTTGTTACTTTGCAGCCTAAGATTCACTGAATTTCATCAAATTCATCTGATGAAAGAAATAAGATTTTGCTATTTCATATTGCCAAAAAAATAAATGACTCATTTCATAAGAGTTCCTCAAACTTTCCTGTTTCCTTTAACATGAACTGTCCTCCCTATACAGTAATATCAAACTTTTCCATTTGCACTCAGACATTCCTTTTTGACAGAACAAATTTTCTAGTTAAGGTTTTATGTGACAGCTGTGCTACAAATAATTAAAAAAAAATGAGACTCAAGTCTGCAGCAGTGAAGCTAAAACAGTCTAGAAGTCATTGCCACTGCTGGAGGAAGGTTTTATTCCATGTCTGCTATATTGGCTGTGATTTAAGTTGAGAGTATTTCCTATTAAAAACAAACAAACAAACCCAAGATCTGATAGGAAAATGGTTCTTTTTTTTTTGTGCAAGTGCTAAAATGTAATTGAATTCAACTCTTGTGATCTCTTGCCTTTATGCATTGCTGATCACATCATCCTTTCCCCTTGACGTTGTGCTGATTTCAAAATATTTCCCTGCTATATTCTCATTTCAATTTGAAGCAAAGTAAACTACATCTGAATTCACTTCATTTAAGCTAGAGTTGCTATATTGGGAAATAGAAGAGACAAATCTGAAGCTTTTCTGGCAGTGGTATTTTGGTTTATACCCTGATTGGCTGTGGGAGTGACAAGGTGCCTGGTGAATCTGCCATACACAGAGGAAATAAAGATATTTGTAGTTCAGATCAATACAGGACATGGATACCAAACCCATACAAGTTCCTTCCACAGGTGTAAATTAAAATACATCCTTTGATATAATAGAATTATTTCTCTATTCAGTTAAATCAAGAATACACACAGAATATTTATTACTGCTAGCTGTCCTTTCTGAAGATCCACTTTAAATTCACTGTTTCAGTAAATTTATTTTCATCAATGAGAAAATTAACTTAAGAAGGGTCTAATAAGATGTCTGTATAATGAATTGTGGGCAGTCAATATTACATAAATAGAACTTCTCCTTTATACTTTAAGCTTTAAAAATGTAAAAATGACAGAAATACTCAAGTGCACCACAAGATCTCAAGTCTTGAGAGATTTTCATTACAGATCGTTCTGTTTTGCAGACATTTTGGTTTGCCAAGTGTGAAAAGCATTTCTAACTAATATATTTAAGAAAGGATGACAAACATGTAGGATATTCCCCAGGGATTAATAACCTACTGGAAAGCTTGATGGCACACACACATTAACCACACTGGGTCATTAATCCCACAGAAATACCTTGCAGTGAGGCTGCTATTTCCATTATGAGACAATGAAAGGGGAAAAAAAATCCTACCTAGTTTTTCCTGGGGTTCCATGGCTTTTAAATTCCTGCAGCTCCTACATTGAAAGATTCTTTTCTATTTAGCATGACACATGCATGGCTTCAGTGGTTTGGACACACTCCAGCTGACAGACTGATTTAACTGCTGCCCATTCTATCGATCAGTTTATGTTATAGAAAAGAATTCAGTGGCTCCAAATCAATTCTAGCATGGCAAAGCTTTCATAAGTATTCTTTCACTGGGTTTCAAGACTTCTCATTCTATGGTACTTGCCTGTATTTCCTGAAAAAAACTCACTTCTCTGGTGCTGAAAACCAACCAGAGTTAAATTCCAGTAAATACTTCAGGAATAATCAACTCTCCTGGTGTGCCAGGCTTCACACAAGCTCTCACCTGTGAAAACCACAGTGCAAGGGCAGGCATCCCTGTCCTGTAAGTTTGAAAAGTTAAGCTCAGTCTAAACCAAAGCTCCTTCTCCCACATTTGCCATCATTCCAAAAAACAACAGCACACAGCAGGCAGCAGAAGGAGAGGAAAGATTTGACCAATATTAATAGGGGAATAAATAAATAATAATAGGGGAATAAATACACACTCCACCCCTCACCCTTTATTTGAAAAAGTAGGCTGATTATGAACAGAAAAAACATCTTGTAGGCTGTTTCCATATTTTTAAAATACATTACCTGAGTCAGTAGAGTAAACACGGAAGCTCTTGTCCCAGAAGCCACAGACCAAGATGTGACGATTGTCAGAGGTGATGACAAAGCACTGGGAGTGCACCTGGATGCTTTGGTCTAACAGGTCAGTGATCTGCCTCCTGTGCATCCCTGTATTGCTGGCTGAACACAAAACACACAGAGAAAGACACTGGAGCATCCACATGCACAGAAAAAAAGCACAATTCAGACCTTACATTCACACCAAGTGCATTTCTCACTTCTGTTACTTGGGGTTTTTTTTGTGGCAGGGATATTTTCTTTGCAATTCTACTATAAAATACTCATTACACTTCTGGGAACAATGCACATTCCTTGAAGCACGTGTTCTAAAATAAAAGAAATCCTCTTTTTAAGTGACACGCAGCTGAGAAATAAATGAAAGATTTCACATAAGCAACAGTACACCAAAATTCAATAAGATTCCTTCCCTTCCCTTCTTCTAGTGTAAGAAATTAAAAATTACAAACAAAGCAAAGGAATGCAATAAGACAATACACAAACCACACAGTGGTTCAAATGCAGCACACAAAGGATTGTGATTTTAAATTTTAAATCAGTTGTATTTCATTGCAAGCACTGCCATTTAAAAAAAGAAAAACTTCAGTAAACATCACTACTGTTTACATATTTTTAAGCATGGCTCAAAAATTAACCAGCTTATCTCCACAATGAACTTTAGGGTTGGGAGAAATTATTTGCCCTATTTTGATCACTTAATGTTCTTGTCCTTAGATTAATAAGGTGTGAATGGATATATATACATTNTTTTTTTTTTTTTAATTTCCTGAGATAGTCTTGCATTAGGAACCCACAGAATGGACAGGAGTCAATTAGTGAACACATTTGTCCTATTATATCTTGTCCTTAGATTAATTAGGTGTGCATGTATATATACACATATATAGGTGCCATACATATATATCATGAAAATCCTTCTCTGTAGGAAGAACTTTCAGTGTGTTTGCTCCTGAGGGAACCTGATTTCCATCCCAGGCAAGTCATTTCTCCTGGGTTTGTCTGCCAATGCTTGGAGCACCTTTATTTCCATCCAGGAGCTCTTCCAGACTGACCTCTGTGCTCTTCTTTATTCTTTGTTCTTTTGCTCCTTTCTATTTTCACAGGCCAGCTATCTCTCAAGCCTTGAGTTTATTCCATTTACTGTATCAAATCCCTGATTTATTTATGCTTTTGCTGTATTTAAAATGTTGATGCTGCCTTGTGCATATGGGTAGCCAATAATTTAGCAAGGTGCTGCCAGTGGCTCTCTGCAGGTGACACCAATGTGGCCTTCACTGATCTCAGTCAGTGTCACAACACTGTCACAACCCCATGTTATAAATGCACAGTGAACTGCTCTGAGTGACAAAACAGCAGCAAAGGAACCTCAAAGGACATGCAGATCACCTCATTCAGAGAGGATCAAACCTTCCAAAAACCTCACCTCAAGAAGAGCTCTAGGATCTGTGTCACATCAGCACTGCTGTTTTATGTCTTCCTGGGAAAATGAGGAGGGCAGGAATCCCTGCTCACCACTGAGACAGCAACAAGATTCCTGCTATAACCATAAAAGTGTAATTTTGTGGTCCTCTTAGGTGCCATTTCTAGGTAAATGTGTCTAGCCACAATTAAAATCCTCTAATATTACCTACATAATTACTTGCTTGCACCCAATGATGCTACTTAGCAATGACAAAGAAAGCCTCAAACCTTTTAAACCACATCCAGTGTAAGCACAAGGCTGATTTGAGATCTATTGTAGGAAGAGAATATTAAACCATTTTTCAGAATGTGAACATTAACTTTAAAGGTCTTTGCACCAATGTGATTTGGGTTTTTTTTTTGCTGTAATATTTATTTACACTTCTAAGATCTACTTGATAGCAGGTTTTAAAGCAGAACACACATTTCCTGCTCCAAACCTTTTTTGGATAAAATCTGTTTCAGGAAGGAAAGGAGAGTTACAGCACGTGTCTGCCTCATAACAACTATTGCATTATTCAGATGAGGATTGATTTCAGAAACTTTGGAAAAACACTTCAATTTTATCAGCTCTATAAAATGGTTTCATATGCCCCCACTGTTCCTGGTTTAATTTTCCTAGAGCTTTACCCAGAAAAATGCTTCCTACACAGGAAGTGTCTGTATCTACAGACAAAAATATCACATTTCCTACTGGGATGTGCACATCAGTTTTGAAATTAATTCTGACTGGCTGACAGAGCTGTCATTCTAACCTATCCACACAGGCTCATCTTTGCTCTGATTTTTCCATTTTTCTTCAACTGGTTATACCACTTTTTTTTCCAGTTAAACCACCCTGAAACAGCTGGTTTTTAATCTAAGCTGGAAGCCTAACAAAACTGGGGGGCCACAGAATCCTATCTTCTTTGCTCCCCTCCTACAGCCAGTTTGTGTTTTGGTGTTAGGTACTTGAGTTTTTCTTTGCTCATCCTGTTTAAGGTTCCATTTTCCAAGCTAAAGATTCCAAATACACACCCCAAAGTTGGGCCTGTAACAAAAGAACTGACCAAACTCTAACCCTGCTAATAGGAAAATCAGCTCTGTATGAACTGATCAAACCTCTCTAACAAAAAGTCATGAATTGCATCTATGACACTGAGTCACTAAATAAAGCAGAGACATTGGCCCACCCCTTTTTAATAAAAGAAAAACATAGACAAATTTAACCAGTGAAGCTGATCAAAAGATGCAATACCCTTGAAAAATGAATACCAATATCTCAACACTAAACCAGAGCGGGCAATATATTTCAACTTTGCAATTCCACATGAATCCCCTCAGCCTGAACAGCAGGTCCATGAAGAAAGGATTGATCTCCTTTAATGATGCAACCCTGGCACGGTGGTTTTATTTCTCACAACACGGTGCAGTGAAGAACCCCACTGTTATTATGAAAATTTCCTCAGCACAAGGAGCTCCATCACATTATGGGCTCACCAATTCATCACAACGCTCCCTGCTCCTGCTCATCAACAAGTCTGAGTGATGAAAAGATCCAATATTACCCTGACACTACTCCATGCACATTCTCAATCACACATTATTACAGCATCCATATTAATTTTCACTGACACGCGTCCTAGGCCTGTTCAAATTAGGCAAACCAACGAGGGGGAGTTGATGAAATACCAGCATAGCCACAGCTCATTGCATTCCAATTTGCATGCAAATGGTTTATCAGGAAAATTCCATTCCCAGCAACCAGCAAGTGAAAAACAACCGTAATCTGCACTTCAGGGCCACCATACAGAGCTTAATGAATCGCAAAGAGAGGAGGAAGTGACAGACCTATGAGAGGATCGATTTCCACTGGCAGCTGGTAAGGCTGGTCCTGTACAGCACCTTGATGAGCTGGAATGCAGGAAAGGAGATTTTAAAACTTGGCTTTTTTTTAAACACGTATTATTTTTAACACTGTATTTTATAAATCAAAGCTATGTCCTTTTTTTAATTATTTGAGATTCTTCTGTATCAATTGAATGAAAATCAAAAAAAAAATCCAGGTGCTTTTGCAGGCTGCTTATTAAACATTTATTTTAGATTAGGGCTATTCTGAATGTATGCCATCAGCAGCAGCTCTGGTCCTGAGCCATAAGCTCTAGCAGATGCTTTACTGGCAACCTCTCCTGTAGCAACAAAACAAAATTAAGTGGTAAAGAGGACTGAAAACAAAATGTGACAACCATCTGCTGACTGTAGCAAATACTATTTTCCTCTTTACTTTTTAAAGCACTGCTTTGAACAACTGAAGCACAAAAGATTTTTTTTTAAAAAGTCAGTTTATGATGCAGAGAGGGAAATCTTGTAGTCATCTTGTAGTCATCTAGTATTTAAGATTCATCCATCACCAAAACCATTTATTTACAAGTTTGCATAGAAGTTAATATATTAATTCTGCTAACCCACATTTCATCTGGGCACCTGGCATACTGGTAAAATGTTTATGTACTGAATTCTCCTGCAAGAGTAAAAAGAAAATCTTCTTTTTTTCCCAGAGCTTCACTACAAAGAAAACAACAAACTGCTCCCCAACCCTCCCCAACAGCCCACAATATCTCCTTGGAAGAGAAACAAGAAATAATTACTAAATACTTACACATAGGATTTTCCTACCTACCATCCACAGCTTAATATAACAATTAGTGTCAATACAAGAATTTCTTAAATAGCTGATTCATAATTCAAAGTTCTACTGCAATGAAACACCAACAGAACAAAATACAAAATCTCTGTGATGCCAAAGAGCATCCTGCTGGCTACCAGTGCCATTAGATATCAGCAAAGCCACCAAATTCATATTCAAAGGCAGGAATGGGCTTTTTAATTACACACTAGTGACAACTGGTCATTTGGCAAGTTTAAGTTTTTTATCATGATGCCTCATTAACAAAGACAATGCTGAGCCCCCAGCAGGGGATGTGGAGCAGGAATGATCCCTCCCCTCCTCCTAGGAGATCCCATTCTGGTATAAAATTGGAAGTCAAGGACAGCAAAGCCTCAGGAGTCCACACCCAGTATCTCCAGCACATTAATCCATTAACAGCCTGCAACTGATGTGGGCACTCACAGGAGTGGGTGAGGTGATTTTTGTTGGGTTTTTATGGTTGGTTTTTGTTTGTCTGGATCTGTGGGTTTTCCTGAATTCTTTCTAATGGAAAGACAAGTGTAAAATGCTTCTAAATGAAAAAATAGCAACTCAAATGCACAGTTTTGTGTTTTCTCTTTCAGAGGTGAGGGAAAAGCCTGAAAAATCTGAAAGCTCTGTTCCACTCAAACCAGTTAATTACTACACTCACCAAACTGATTGTTTGCTCAGGGATCACCAGCCAGCAGAACTGTGCTGAAATCCAATTCAACTCCTACCACTTCTGAACATCTTCTTCCCATGACTGTTGTATGTTCACAAAGGCCATTTTTTAAAAGTCTTGGCTATTTACATGTCCATGGTCACACATCCAAGGGATGAGAGGACACTGCCATCCTCCTTTCAAAGAAATCTGTGAGGCCTGTAAATAGTTCTTGTTCACAACTTATCTTGGACAAGTCTCCCTTCCCCCTTTCCTTCCCACCTTTCTCTTGAAGATTTCTTGGGAGGGTGAAATAATACATAAATGTTTCTGTTTGAGAGGTAATTTGTAAGAATTAGGAAAAAGTGTGGGAGTTATCTGGCTTTTTTCAAAAAGTAATCACGGACCATGGGTCAAGATTTCTTTCTAGGAATTTCAGCCATCTAAGTGTTTCTCTGGTGTATCTTCTATTTAAGTTATTGGAGTATAAGGTCTTTTTTCCCCCCTTTCTTAAAAAGCATTTGACCAAATTTACTGCACTGCACAGAAATAAACTTTCTTTGATGGCTTGGGCCTAAGAATGCCATACTCAAGGAAAGGAGGATGGATATCTTTAAGATTGGAGAATATTAGAATTAAAAGCAGAATTACATTCTCAAGCACAGCACACTTCCAAAGGAAAATTAATTTTATTAGTTGCTGTGCAAATGGCTGTTTTGTTTCCCTTTCATACTGACAATACATAAGCACCTACATAAGTAACTTGGGGATGTTTAAGATAAGACTGGTATTTTATTTTCTAATTCTCATGGGGTGAAGAATATGGAGTTTATAATCAAGCAGAAACTGGCAGAGAAGATTTCAGGAAAGTTCTACACGTTTTAAAACTGACTTAGACATGATATGGCTCAGGCTCCCTACAGATGGAAAAACAAATTTAAGAGGCAGAGTGTGCCTTTATCATGACCAAACAGTGACAGAGTGTTTTTGTCTCCTCCTTGCATGGTGCCTGGTGGCATGGAAATCAATATTGGTTTTTCTGTTTTTTCTGAGATTTTTCAAAGCCTTCTATTTGCTTATAAGATGGAGTCAGTTCTTTACCTACTGTAGAATATTAAGGGTCAGTTTTCACTTTCTCACACTTTGGAACATAAACAACCTTTCTTGCTTTTGCTCACTGTCCTTGCTTACATATTTCCAGCATGAAAATAATGTTGGTTGACAGCTGGTCTGGCCAGTGGAGTGAAAGGGTGGTAACCCCAGAAGCCAATCCACTACCAGACCCACAAAATTATAAAATGAAAAGAAATGAACAGGCTGGGTCCCTTTTTTGTGGGGAGCAGCTTTTCACTGCAGACCTCTGCCTCTGTGGTGTTGATTTTGCATTCTGGGCAAGAATATCTGGTTTTTCCCAACCTTTGCTGTGCTACACATTGTTACCATGAGGTTTTTCCTATTAAGGAGAAGTCTGTACCTTCTCACGCTCTTTTAATGTAAACACCAGCTCTGTTCCACAAACACAGCCATTGTTTTACATTCCATGCTGGGACAAACAAGACTGTGTGACAGTCTCCTTGACCAACGTGGTGGGAAGGTGTGAATTCCATCCTCCAATCCACAGGCCTCATAGGAAATGTATAAAAGTGGAGTTTTGTAAATAAAGTTGTCTTCCTGCCCTGCATGCTCTGTGAACCCAGACCTGGTCCCAGTCTCATTTTCTGGTGGGCTTCGCAGTGATCACACATCCTGCTGCAATCCTGAGATCACCTTTCCATTCTCCAATCCCCAGGCCTNGGCTTTGCAGTGATCACACATCCTGCTGCAATTCTCAGATCACCTTTCCAAGGAGAAACTGAGCCCAGCCCTGTGTCCCAGTCTCATTTTCTGGTGGGCTTTGCAGTGATCACACATCCTGCTGCAATTCTCAGATCACCTTTCCAAGGACAAACCAAGCCCAGAATTGTGTGTCCCAGTCCCATTTTCTGGTGGGCCTGGCAGTGATAACACATCCTGCTGCAATATTCAGATTTCAAAGGGGGAACCAAGCCCACGTGCGAAGAGCGCGCTGGGTCAACGAGTTGGATTTGCTTTTTCCGCTTCCACCCAGCAATTCTGCAGTAAATTGTGCCAAGAGAAGCCCTTCTGGCTGGCAGGGTTTTCTGAGGGTTCCTGCTGTGGTGCCCTTACCAGGGAGGCTGTGCCACCTGTTGACAGCGAAGAGCCTGTTGGCGGTGACGGTGATGACGGCGGGGGTGGCAAGGCCGGGCTGGGTGTTGGCGGCCACGTGAGCCACGGGCGAGTTGGAGGGGAACTTGAGCACCATGACCACGTCCTGCTGTGCCTGCTCTGTGAACATCAAGGGGCTCTGCAGGAGGAGATACTGTTGAGTGCACACAAACCCACACACAGGGAAACAGAACACGGGCAGGAGAGACAGGACAAGAGAAGGAAGAGAGAATTAAAACACACGAGATCCGATAGAGGCTGCAGGAGAAAAGTAAATGCAGTAACAGGGGACAGGCTTGTGGGAATAACCATCTTAGGCAGAAAACCCTGCATACACCCTGTTAATCTGAGGGCTTTGGTGTCTGTATACAGACTTTAATACACATCACAGCAGATTAAACTAAAGTTTTCAATCGCTCAGCTCTGCCAAAAGAATTCTCCTTGGTATCTTCTTTGCTCCCCTCCTACAGCCAGTTTGTGTTTTGGTGTTAGGCACTTGAGTTTTTCTTTTCTCATCATGTTTAAGGTTCCATTTGCCTGCTGCAGACTCCAAATACACACCCCAAAGTTGGGCCTGTAACAAAAGAACTGACCAAACTCTAACCCTGCCAATAGGAAAACCAGCTCTGTATGAACTGATCAAACCTCTCTAACAAAAAGTCATGACACTGAGCCACTAAATAAAGCAGAGACATTGGCCCACCCCTTTTTAATAAAAGAAAAACATAGACAAATTTAACCAGTGAAGCTGATCAAAAGATGCAATGCAGAGACAGAGTGTCAAGGAAAGCAATGCCAAAGCAGGAGGGAAACACAGAAATAAAAGTGAGCAAAAGAAATTCCTGCTCCCAGAGATTGTCTCAAGTTGCATTGAATTGGCAGACTGTAATTCTTTACAAGCCAGATGAGAACATGAAAGCACATTAAAATAAACAGATACACACATACACGAGATATATGTTCTGTATATACTTCTGGTGTACAAAAATAAGATTTATGAATGCAAAGTAGAAGATTTCACTGCAAATGTGTTTCAAAGGACAAACATAATTAAATGCAGTTGTAAAGAATACAAAGTGAATGTGATTACAGACACTATCCTGCCTTGTTTCCAGAAATGCTAAAGGGAGGGAAGCAATCCAGACTCTCATTATCAACATCATTTCTTTAGGTTTTAGTTTTTTTAGCTTAATAAGTTGAAAAGTTTATTGCTTCTTAACTAAGGTCTCTAAGAATACTGCAAACATCAAAACCAAATATTGGGGACCTTAGATCTGGATATCAAATGTGAGGAGAAAAAGCAACAGTTAATGGGTTTATGCCTGTGTGGTGCATCTGAAAAAAAGAGAACCCCACTGAAAGGAGAGGTACAATCAACCTGGTCACCAAGTATTTGTAATTTTCTAATAACCAAATTAGAATACTAATGAGGTGTCCTTGGCTATTCTCCACCTGCAATATTTCATTACATACATGTGTATGTAAGTGCACACATTTAATGTATATTTATACAGAACTAATAAAAAAATTAAATACATTTGCATTTTTATTATCACTCCTTTTTAAAAAGTTATTAAGAGTACTTAGAAAAACATATTGCTCTATGAATTCCTATTTACAGTCTTTGCATAAAGGTGTAAATAAAAGCAACTAATAAGCTACCCAGACACCCTTCTGAGCAAGTGGCTAAAAGCCAATCAATATTATGAGTTAATCCTCCCTGGATGCTCATTCAATTAAAGGTGTCAGTAATGCCTCATCTGATGTGGCCTCAATTAAATCCAGCTATCTGATGGCTGAAAACACAGGGGGATTCAGCAGCAGCAGACAAACAGGCAGCCTTGGTGTGACTGCTAATGACTCCACCCGGGCTGTATCATGGCTTGTGCACCTCACACAGCACCAGGAACTTCCATCCAGCTGGATCCATGCACAGGAAAACAAAACTCAGTAAATAATGCAACCAGGAATGAGTCAGGAGTGTGACAGGGGAAATATCCCTATTGTGTTTCAGCTCCAGGAATACTTTTAAAAGTATTTATATTTTAAAAGTATTCCACTCAATATAGTGCTGTTATGAAAACGTGGATTAATATCCACAAAACCAGCAAGTGAAGAGCTAAGGGGTTTGTTTTTTTTTTTTTCTGGGTGTACCCCAGCTCAAAAAACCACAGGAGTTAGAAACAGCTAACTTCTTAAATTTTAACTTCTTCTATTACATACTAAATCTTCACTAAATTCAGCATCACAAAAAATAGTGTGATACAACCACACAAACTGCTTGCTGGTATCAAATTTATTTATATAACAATGGCTCTAACACTTCCATAATCAATTCTTGAGTTGCTCCTCCTCCTGAAACAAATCCCACACAAAATCCACACAGGCTCTGCTGGCCTGGGCATGGGGTAAATAATGTAAAATGTAAATTAATGTAAATTAAGTAATGTAAAATTCCTTGATAACCTGAGCAGCTCTCAGGTACACCAAGTGATGGATTTGGGAAAGGCCAGCAGCTCAGTTTAACAAGGAATTTTACACTTCTGAGACTGCTGCATCACAAGCTTTGCTGCTGCTTTGGAAATGTTTCACATTTCTGTGTAATCTTTTAAAACCTTCTGCACTTCAGATATGTTTTAAAATTAATAACTTTAGTCTGCTTGAGTAGGACGTATTTTCTTCTTGCATGTCCTATAAAACATCTCTTTTTTTTTAATATTGCAGTGTAAATGTCTATCCTAACAATAAGGGAACATAACCTTTTGGAAACCTTGGGAATTAGCAGACCATTTGCTCCACTTGTCAGAATATCACTTAACATCCTTAGTTCTGGACCTATGACAACACAAATGATGTTTTGAGCCCAAGGACTGCACACAACATGATATGAAAAGTAATCACTAATAAAATAATAGTTTGTATAATAAAATTATATTAGACACAAGGAGAGGTAAAAGGGAAAGCATGTTAATGCTCACTGCCTGGATTTTATCACCCTAGCTTTACTGCAAAACACATTTAGTCACATTCTTTGCTGTGTAAGTTTCAGCTCATGAATTCCTGGTAATCCCGGGTTTAGGGGAAAACCTATGCCTGGGGGAAAAGACAAGAAAGTTCCACCTCCTAAATCCATGCTTCTTGGGGAATCTGCCAAAGATTAACTAAATTGTCTCCACGATGACTGGCTCTCACCTGTACAGGTATGGTATTAACAAAATCAACTGATGAAGTGTTCTTAGATTACACTGACAAAAAAAAAAAAAAAAGCCTGCACTGGAAACCAAGGCAATCCTTTCAGCAATAAATAAAAAAAAATAGTTAAGCACTACATACAACCCCTACCAAATCGTAACTCATCTGCTGGTTTTAATAACATAATTCCACAAGCACGTAAAGGCAAAGTGAAAGTGTCCAGGTCTGCAAAGGTAAGATGGCAAAGGGACAATGGTCACACAATGGTCACAGAATGGTCACAGAATGGTCACAGAATGGTCACAGAATGGTCACAAAAGCCACCATGGCACTTACCACCTGCATGGCAGAACTTCTGGGAGGATGTGGCTCTATGAGCAGTTGGGAAGGGGTCTGTCCAAAACTTCGGATTTGAGCTTCCACAGCCTGCAAAAGGCACGGGCAGGTTTGCATGTTAAGAGGTGCTAATTACAGGCAATAGAACCAGAACTGTCACCTGAAAATGTCATTGCACACTTCTGGCTTGTTTCATGTTGAAAATCAACCCCGTGTGTTCACTGTGGGGCCAAGTGCTTGGCACTGGTACTGAGAATGAGGTCATCATTTCAGTACTGTGGATGCTATTTCCATGAGAAACTCTGCTAAACCTCATCCTGCTCACTGATATTAAACAGAAACAAGCTATTACAATCAGAAACCCTCTTTATTGGCTCCATTTTTCCTTTCTAACACTGGCTTATCCTGTTTGTATCATAACTCAAAAACAAAAGTTAACTTTTAAGAAGTTTCTGTAGCTATTAAGTGTTGTACATTAAACTCCACTGCTTCATTTCAGAGCAGTAACTACAAGGAAAGCAACACCAAGCTTTTATTCTTATTTCCAGGTTTATTCAAGAAAAGCAAAGAAAGTTAGGATGCATTAAACTACCAACAGCAAAACTACGGAACATGAAGGCATAACCTAAGGGGTTTTTTTAAAGTTTCTCTGTACCTTCAGCAACATTTAGTACTTTCTTCACAGGAAATACATGAAAATATTATGCTTAGTGATTTCTTAAAAATAATTATGCTGAAACCTGGGAACTCCTTGCCTTAGGCATGTCCAGCTAGTTTTCCATGCTACCACCTCTTGTCCCACTGCTTTAAAGATAACCTCAAGCAGCCAAAATTCAACAAGTTCCTTCTTGTCAGGCTGGCCTCCTGCACCATTCACAGCAACAGGGCAATGCTACAGAAAATCCCAAATCATTCAGCTTAGTTTGGACCTCTTTTTGTGAGCTAAAATAATCACCTTGCCTTTGCTGTGGGTAGCAGGCTGCACATGGGCTGATGCCTCAGGTATTTTCCCCTAATCCCTCTTTTTCATGGTTCAGTCTTCCTCAATGCTCCTCACACTTACATTTCCTGTTCTATTTTAGCCACTCCTTAAAATTTTCGAGACAATGGAATAACACTTATGCTGACCTTATTCTTACAATTATTTTTATATGAACACCATTACTAGGATGTTCTCCTGTTACAGAAATAACAAAGCCAAAAGCAGAATGCACCTGAGACACTGAAATAATCATCCTCTTGATAGTAAACACACCATCCCAAACACTTGACCTTATTATCTTTGGCAGGGCTTTTGCAACATCTGAACTCACCAGGGCAGGAGCTGAAATTGGTCTGTGAACAGATTCTAACACTCCCACCCACTCTGGGAATCACCACAATCTTCAAAGGACTGGGGAATAAGTAAGTTATCAAAAAGCTGGCAGAAATCTGCCATACACACACTGATGCAGGGAGCAGTTTTTGAGGAGCAGCAGTATCAGACTCATCAAACACTAAAGCTCAGTAGGACCACATGAGTCTCCTTCCTGCATTAAAATTCAAATCTGGGGGTTTGTGACTCAAGGTATCAAGGGAATCACAAAAGCTTTGAGTGTCTTAAGACATGAAGCATTAACAAAGGAATTGGTCAGCAGCCCTATCCTCTCCATAAAATGCTGTTTGTTTCCAAACATCCAGATTTTAAAAAGATGTGCCAAAACTTAGTTGCAGATTAAGTGGTATATTTTTACTGGCAAATGGGAATTTTGCCCTGCATTGAGGGTAGAACCAGAAGAACATAGGATAAAACATTCTTGAAACACAGCTCCCATGAGAACTGAGAATAGATAAAGCAAGGAAATAATGAGCTTTAGATTTATTCATTTCCTTGCATGTGGACTTATGATCAATACAGAAACTTTCATTCCCAAATGCTCATGCTCAGCATTTAAACCAAGTCAGGATTTTTATCTCAGCTTTGAAATCTGTTATGTCTCAATGCTACCTCTGGAAACTCCACACTCTTCCACAGGGGCAGTGGTGAGGGAAAATAAAACACCAGACTCCACGTATGGATGCACAGAATTTCAAATACATTCATCACTACAAGAGCCCAAACTGATGTAGAACAAGTATAAAACACTCTATTCAACCCACCAGTCCAGAAGCACTGTCTGTTTTCACACAGTGTCTGTCAGAGCTGGGGAAGCTGCTGACCATGGGGCAATGATTTCCCTAAACCCTTCCTCAGAGCATCACAAATTCTCCATTTTCAGTCTTAACAGACAATTTCCACATCACTGTTTCTGATCTAGCTTGGGTTTGTGATTACAGTTTTGGCACAAACAAGTCCTTTAGACTCATTGGGTTTTAACTGGTGTTCCAAAAAACATGAGAGCCATATTTTTTGAAGAGCCATATTTTTGAGAGGGTCCAGGACTGCTGTACCCCCAACACAATCTCCCCCTTTTAGACAACAGAACTGGGAAAAATCCATATTCAGATCACGTCATACACAGGTAAGAAGGTTTCATAAACCATCCCATCTGCACACAGAACATAAAGGCACAGGTACTGTATGTGTACATCATCTTCACTGCTACCTTCAGAAATCCAAAAGAAATTTGAAGAGCTGCTGAGAAAAGGCAACAGCACTCGGACAAATACGTCTAGACAGAGTGGCTAGACTTCAGAAAAAAAAATCTTCTGCATTCCTTCTGGTTACCAAGAAAAAAAAAGTAAAGGTTTCTTTTTTTAGCTTCCACATTTTGTAATAATGACCAGGAGTGTACTAGCAAGCTCAAATAGTTCCTTCCTTTTCCCAGATTGTATTCAAAGTCAATCCAGATGTCAGCCCCACATTCTGATGTCTCAGTCAGAAGGATCACACACAGAAGGATGCAAGATGACCTCCCTCTGTCAGCAGAGATGTGATGGTGGAGCTGGAATCAATCCCCACTCTCTCAGTTTATGTAACAACAGAAAGAGCCACCACTCAGACTTTTGTTCAGCCTGGCAAAGACAATCAGGTAGGACCAGGGAATCTTTTTCTCAGGGACACAGGATAAATTATAAATAAATAATATTATAAATAAATAAATTTCTCAGGGACATAATTAGTATCTCCTTTGAAGAAAAGAGCCTGCCATTCACCTGAGAAAATCCAGTAAAAATTCAGCCCATCAGTCAGAAAGTCATCATCTATTTCCTTTCTAATGAATTATAGCCCAGGTTGTAACTGAGCTTTTCCTGAAAATGAGGATTACTGGGAGACAGACAGCTCCTCCATCAGAGGAAGGGTGTTTTCACTCCTCTGGAGCACACAGACATTTAGATGACTGCAGGTAGAAATATTTGGGAAATTTGCACAACTGGTTTCACATCTATTAAGGACATAACTGGTAAAGAATAATTTTTGTTTGAAAGACATCTTGACCATCTCTTATTGCTGAAAGCAAGATGTGTGCCACAAAGTAAAATATAGCATCATTCCACATTTTATTTCACTGTTTCTCAAATACCTCAATAAAATTGCCTTTTTCCTGTTGACTGTCTACAAACCCAAAATTTTGGGAAGGCCAGAATCGTTCCAGATGCTACAACAAGAAATAATAAAATGAAACAAGGTAGGCAACCCTTTACAGTAATTCACACAGTATGGACCTCAAATAAAGAGTTATTAAACATCATATTTTGAATGTTAATTAATTTAGAAGCATGAAAACCAGAGGCAAATTTCATGAGTTCACATTTATCTGATTTTTTCCATTTCTAAAAAGCCTCCTGGGTCATCTCCTCTTCTCTTGGGGTATGGGAAAAGGAATAGGGAAGCAAATTAAAAGAAGGAAAGTCAAGAACTTGAAAAGTTGGCTTAGTTATAATAGCTTCTGGCCACTGTTTAGTGTGGCTATTTTCAGTCTCTGAACTTACCCTCTCATCTAACTGTGAAGAAAGTTAATTCAACAGTATGCAGTACCCACCAAATATGGCTGTAAATTTTTGGGGAAGGAGGGTGATGGGGAGGTTGAACATATGGATGCAGTTAAGGTAAAAACAGATGTTTGTTACTTTTCTTTGCAGCAACACTCAGAAACTAAGTCAAAATTGCTTTTTTTTCATGTTTATGTCTGAAAGAACTATAAAATTAAATATGAGGGAGGGCGGGTGGAGGGGGAACTGCAGTGAGTGTCACAGAGAAAGAATGAAACGCTCTCCAGTTTTGAACTCAAATCCTCAAATGAAGGCCCATAACAGTTAAAAGGCAAGACATACACCATTTAACTCCAGATTTAAAGAGCTTTAAAGGGACTAGCTCAGAGCTGCTTTCATCATGCCTGCTCAGACACAAACACCAAACTGAGGAGTGCAGGGCACAGCACACCCATGGTAAAATGCACGCCTTGCTCTGAGGGCACAGCAAGCTCCAACCTCCCCATGTGCTGCTCTCAGCTCCTTTGCAGATCTGCACCAAAATATTCCCAGTTCCTTCCCAAATCTCTATGATTTTGTGGCCAAACACATGAAACCCCAGGTGAAATAACAACGTGCACTGTAATGCATGTTCTTTCAGCACACGTGTCAGGGACAGAAAGCGTTCTGGGTTCATCCTCCCTCATTCCACCCAGTGTTTGTGTCCAGAAAATAACAGCCCTTGCAGAAGTAATTGCTTTGGCTCTCTGCCGCTTCTACCTCACTCTTCAATGTTCAGAAAGGTTTACACACATGTTCCTCAGTGGTTTCTATTGGCTGGAGTGATGTGCAGCAATTATGATTCCTTGCTCTCCCCTTCCTTCCACCCAGATGTTGCTTTGGAGAACACAGACTGACAGGTTTCCCCTCAGACAGGGAACCTGGATGGCTCAGCAGCCAACAAGGAGCTCCTTTCCCCATGGACAGTGATTAAAATCAAGCTCTGGTAACAAGTGATCAGTGAGAGCAACTTACCCCCCTGCAGGAATATTCTTAGTTCAATTCCTCTAGGACTGCAGGAGCACAGATAACACCAGCCAGAGAGCAAGCACAATTCATAAGCACAGATAAAATTGCTGAAAAGAGGCAGAGGATTATAAAGAGGAGCTCTTTGCTGTACCATCTCCCTTGTTTCCTAACAATCCCCATTAGATCAAGATTGGGAAAAATGGGCAAAATGTTTTTCTGACACAGGCAATGTGTATGCTGGCTGATGTACACCTGCCCTGGGGATACTGCACTACACTTGACCCAAGGAAAAAATACAGCCCTCAGATGTTAGTATCACAAATTCACACACTCTTTTTTGCTATTTGAAAAATTAAATGAGCAGTCTGGTTTCTTCATGTCAAACCAGAAAATTATTTCCCTTGTTTTGACTTCACAAAACAAACATTTTGTACTGAATCACTTCCATATTTTGTTTACTCGTTGCACCACTCACTTAAAACACTGATTTAAGAAAATTGTCTGTGCTAGCTTTGAATTCCAACAAATAGCAGGGAAGAGAATGGAGTAGAAGAAAGGCTAAGGAAGAGACACTACCAGACCAAGAGTTACCTATTTTTCTCTAGGTATTATTAAACCTGACTGCAAAATATTTGTGATGCAGAAGGTCCTTGCTGCTGCCCACTAATGCAGGTACAGCTCCCAGCCCAGCACCTCAGGGTGATGCATTCAAAAGCCATCAAATAGAAATTAGGCTTTTTTTTCCTTTCTTTTTTGTACCTTCCTTGCAAGGAATATATCTGCTGCTTAATATTTTTCTTTGCTTCTTACCATCCCCCAGTTCCACCTCCTTCTGCCAGCTGAAAACACCAGAGTTGTCTGGAGATTGGTTACTGCTCTAATCACTTGTTATTTATAAAATCCAAACGACTGCAGATTGGGGAGGGGGTTAGCCTCAGCAGGATTACTTCTTTTCCTCAAGTTGCTGGAAATTCAATATATGAATAATACATTATTCTGTTGACATCAGGAAAGTGGAGAAAGGAGAACAGCATAGGATGCCTTCCACCACATCTTTACAAATACATTAACCCAGCTCTTTAACTACATTAAGGAATTTTCTGTGAGAAGAAAGAAAAAATGAAGTTTTTGTCCAGACAAATCCATGTGACAATTACATGGCACTCATTAAAGTAAAACAGGAAGCAATCCCAGTTTGTGAGAATACAACTAGAAGCCCCTGAGGGCCGTGCAAGTTGCTCCAATGTGAATATTCTAAATAAATTCATATTAAACAGAGGCACAGCCTGGAATCTCCAGCTCTCTCTGTCCATCCACTGCAGGGTAATCCCAGCTGCCAATCTGAAAGAAACCAGTTAGTGAGAGCAGACACAAGCAACAGAAACAAATGTCACTCAATAATGTTCAGAGGCACTGGGTTCATGGATAATTTCAAACAGTATCTCTGTCTGGAGCACTGATGTGCTCATTCAAAACACCTAAATCTTGGGCTACTGGAAAGGAGCAGATAAAAACCACTAGAACTGCAAAAACAGGTCTGGTAGTACTTCAAAGAGACTGACAAAAAGGGAAAAGAGTCTAAAAACAGAGCTGAGTTCCATTCAAGGAGCTGCAAATAAAACTGGATTCTCTACAAGCAAAAGCCTAAGCAGCTCTGGGATTAGTTTTTTTTAAATACAGCAGTTTCTGTTTTATCTGAGCACAACCAAAATTGCTTCCCTCTCTCTTTTCTGTGGCAGCTGAAGATTTCAAGAGAGCGACTCACTGCCTTCATCTAAAATTAATAATTATAAGTAAGTAGTGGCACTGCCATGCACAATACTCTCAAATTTCAATTTCTGGCATTATTCATTTGCTCCTCTAAATGGCTAAACAATCCCAAATTTTCTTATATAGAAGTTTTCCTCTGGAAAAAAGCAATCAATTCCAATCTGTTAACATTCCACAGGATTTCCTAAACATTGATGTCATCTTTATTTATTAAATAAAAACGATTCATTGAAATAAAATATTTCAATCTGAAGGAGGTTAATGTAAAAATCCAAAATGTAGTGGTCTTTAAACTGTCTTCTGTGATCACCTTTCAGAATCTGTAACAATTGTGAAAAAGAAATAAACAACTTTTGTTAAGCTATGAAATACATGTATTTAAACTCTCCTAACTACTACCTGCAAGACCAAATTTGCTGTTTCCAAACTATGGCTGCAGTGAGTTTTCTACTGCAGTAAATGAACTTTTTGTAGGAGCATTTAAATCTGAGACTTGAGTTTTAGACACTGCTTGAAGAAAACACCTTCCTCAAGCTTTCTCACTCAAGCAGCAGCTATTTAAAAGGTATAAATAATAACTAAAATAACAAATTTTGGTAAGCAAACACCACGCACATCACAGTGGGAACTGTGATGTCCAGGTTGGACACCCTGGGCTGGAATAAGCACATAGAATGAAAACATTCCAAACAAAAATGTTTAACTTCCCAGTTACTGTGAAAGTCAATGCAGATACCATTTGGACAGCATAAAGAGGCTGCAATTAATCAAAGCATGTTGATGACACAAAAAATTCCTGTAGCCTGTTCACTTCCATGTTTCTTTCAAGGCTAAATGATCTGGTGTATAACTGCAGCTATTATATATGAGTGTATCTCATCCTTCCCACATATGGAAGAGGAAAAAGTTGTTTAAAATAGAAACAATTGATAGCAAAAGGAGTTATTTGTGAAGCATTATGAACATCACTTTTATCCATACATTATTTACCTTTCTATTACTCTTTTCTATTTAATGCTGGCCAACAAATCTGTCAGCTAGGACTGATCATCCAGGCACAAATGGAATTGTAAGGAGCCCAGGGGTGTCAAGACCTCTCTGCCTCTGACAGATCCCCCAGACAGGTCAAGCAAGAAGAGGGAACTGACTGCACTGAAAATTTCTATTTCTTGAATTTCAGTCAAAGGCTGAGGGGAAAAAGCACTCAAGAGCTGAAGAACTAATTCACATGAGTAACCTCCTTCCAAAAAACTACTTTTGACTTTTTATACATGGAGCATCTCAGTTCTAATTAACTCTAAAATATCTCTCCTTTTCCTGCTGGATAGAGAAGCAGCAGGTAAAATTACCATCTACCCAGTAATGAAGAATAAAAGAGAACAAGGTCAAATATTTTTCTGGATGAGAACCCAGCTGAATATTTTTGATATCTGCTTGTAAGCTTTGCAGTGACTATGTAAGTTAAGACTCTAAATATGTAAGTTAAGGGCTCTAAATGCCATTTATCACATCAAACTCCAGCTGGATGGAACCAAAGGAGTGCCACAGATATCCCAGATATCCCAGTAAGTATTTATGCTCATTTTGCTCCTTTATTCCAGCACCACAAGCAGGTCACAGTGTGAGCAGGGATGAGAGAACCAACAGGTAACTGATCCAAACTGGTGGCAGGAGTGCTGCTCCTGCTATTTAATGCTGCTGTCACCAGAAGGAAATCCTGCATCCTGTCCTGGGAGAGTCCTGCTGCCCAGAAAAGCTGATTTCACTGAGCAGAGGTGCCTGCCCTCACAGGAGAAGACCAAGGCACTGCCAATCCACATCTCCTTAGCCATTAAACCACTGTGCTTCCCTTAAATTCAGCCTCAATTCCAGTTCCACATAAGGGTATTTTCATACAGATTTGCAATTAAAATGAGCCCAATGTTAAACATTTATTTGGCTTTTCCCACTGTTCCTGTGCTGTATGACACCAAACCTGCCATCTGTGCAGCACACTTCCAGCCAGAGACAATCCAAAAATGCTTTCTATGATATTTTGAATGTTTCCTGCATGGATTTGTTCCTTACCCAATACAGCACATGGAAATTTACTGCTCTGTGACAGTTATTTTATAGCCATTTTAGCCCACATTTTAAAACTCATCACAGCCACAACAAACGCTGTTGCCCAACCTGCTAAATCCAGCCTGCTCGTTTTCCCAACTATTTAGTAAATGTTAACTGTGTTATAAATACAAATTGTGTTTACACTCAGTGAAGGATTCACTGTTGTCAGGGTTCTCCAGCTGAGTTAGAGCTGAAATCTGCTATTAACTCCCACCATGAGCAGAGCTAAAGGAGAGGCCAGAAATGCTTTCTCTGGGATAAGATATCAGATCTGCTACTGCTGTCATGAAGCTGGGGTCATGTAAAATAAACATTCTTGCAACTTCTGGGCACACAAGTCTTCCAAACTCTAAATACTTATAAACAAAATAAGACCCTTAAGAGATAGACCCAAGACACATAAAACCTACCCAAGGATATTAATTTGAACAACATTTAAAAGCTATTATCCATAAAATAATTTATCCCATATGCCTTAAAACTGAAAATAAAAGAATTATCTTTTTTATATATATAATCAGAAGTGGCACATTCGAATATGTAGCCAAATGCTATGTCAAAGCTGATCCTTCATAATTTTTGAAACTCTTCAGTTCACATGGAAATGAAATATCACCAGCAGAAAGAAAGGAGCCAAAAGAATGGAGAAAGCTTGCTTGCTAATGTTAAACAGAAAATCTTCATGCAACAGAAAGGCACCTTCTCTTCAGAGGAAGAAGTACAAAACAACAGAACCATCTAAGGCTAAAAGCAAATCACAATGTTATTAATTTAATGAGACTTATCCTTACATTTTTAGAGCTATTATTGCTAATTTAAAAATTATCAGTCTTCCTTAATTGCTGACTTCAAAGACCTTATCAGAGGGTTTGTTTTGTTTTTTAACATGGCTTTTTGATAAGCGTGGTATAAAATCCAGGGTGCTTCCTGAACGGTAGGGAAGTACAAATCCTATATATAAATACAATTTGCACTTCCTGTACAAATCAAGGATGTCTTCTCCAAATAATATTTCATCTTCCTGCTACTAACTTTGATTTCTTCTCTTTCCTTTTATTTGGTGTTTATGCTAACTTCATAGGGTATCAGTGGAGACGTGGACTTTTAAGTAGTAACTGAGGGCAGCCCACATTCACCATTGTCCTTTGTTACACTAAGCCAAAGACAAGAGGAATTTCTATTCAATCAGCCCCAGATACAAATTATTTTGTATGGATTGTGCTTCAGCTCCTAATCAATTACTTCCCTCAATGACTTAGAGCTAATTCTACTTTTTTTCCCCTCCATTCTTGGACAGCTATGGCAAAAAGAGAGCAGAATTTGTGATAAGAAGGTGCTGTGAATTCTCTCCAGAACAGCTGGATGACATTTGTCTGTGCTAAATGACTCCCTGCCCCTTCCATCCAGGAGAAAAAAGAGCCCTTCCACAGCCTGGGAGTTGCACAGATCAAAATGTGGTGCTCGGGATCCACAGAAGGCAGAGACACTGCAGAGCCCTGCTGGTAAATTCAATGTTTTCCACCAGAAATATTTACTGCTTGTCCACCAAACAGCAACTTCCTATGCAGCTGTCACCTCCTTCAGGAAGG
>VXBR01002963.1:117530-136785 GCA_013400215.1 Cisticola juncidis | reverse complement strand
TTTGTGCGCGCTGCCGGAGCTCTGCCTTTCAAATAGGAACTAATGAAAAGCAGCTCTCGGCTCAGGGCCTCCCCATTCACTCGCTAAGGGGCAGAGAAGAAAAGCTTCAAAGTAGAACTAATTTACTTCATCCAAACGCGGCTCTGGGCAGCCTGCAGTTTGTACTGACACCGCGACAAAATACCGGCCCAAAAAGAGAAGGGTCGCCTCTTTTCACAGGGAGGTTAAACATTTTAAAAGCACCTGCAAGCTGTTCGTCTGATTTTTTTTTTTCTTTTCTTTTTTTTTTTTTTTTTTTTTTTTTTTTGGTTGGGGGTGCCTTTTTTTTTTTTTTTTTTTTTTTTTTAAATTTAAATACAGCTATTAGGGACTTCATCAAGAAAAGCAACCTTTCCATTTTCCATGCCCACGCTGCCGAATTTTATAAAGCCTGAACACGCTCCTTTCCCTCTAGCGGTGGGAACTTCACTTTTTACACTGTGAAAAGCAGCAATTACACGTACCTTTTTTTTTTTCCTCCTTCTTTTGGTGGGAGGAATAGAATTGGCAATCCCCAGCAGCCCTTAGGCAGCAAACACATTTGCTGTGCGCTGTCTTTGCCTCTTGATTTTACCAAGCAGAGCTGCAGAGTGAGGGCATTACTGCCTGCGGTTTTACAAGCAATCAGAAATTCATTGTGCCAGTGCTGTCCTGTACCTGCTGAGCAAATGCTCGAAAAAAGTTCCACTAACTGCCCGGTAACAACTACAGTATGGTAGCAAAAGCAATTCCCGAATGTTTACACTGAGCCTCTGATTTATTTGACAGCTTTACACCTTCTAGACATGATATAATTAAATGTTTTGACAGTGAAACAAAAATTGTATAAATTAGAAAGTCGTTAAAGCTGTACAGTATCTAAAATGAAAACATAGTGCGGCTGTAAAACACGATTTCTAAAATGTTTCTATAAAATAGACAAAATGTAGTTAACTTTTTTATCCTTAGACTTTCTGCTACTGTAACGAGCTGTTATACATCTAAAAAATTCTTAATTTAATCACTTTATGAATGCCATTCGAGAAGACTACAAATGCAATTCTGTGTTACTTCAGAAAGGCAAACGAATCATAGCTTAGGCAGAAACAGCAGACCCAAAACATGACACTTTTTAGAAGTTAAGATACCAAGCATTACCTAAATTTGTGTCAATTGCTGTTATTTTGGTTATAAATAAAATATAAAATATAAATCAGCAGCTGCCACAATGTCTTAGGGGACAGCTGAGAGGTTAATCCTGCCCATCCAAGGCTCAGCTCAAGTCTCACCCAACATTTTGTGCCTGTGCAGAGCAGTGAGATTAAAGCTGGCACCTCCTGCCGCACACAACACTCCAGGGATGCTGAAAATGGGATTCAGGAGGTGAAAAACTCTGTGTCCAACGTCCAAACGAACACAGTCATGTTCCAAATGACAACAAGCATGTTAAAAATCACTTTTTAAAATCAAAACTAATGTCTGTGAACTACCATTGCTCGCTCTAAGGTCAGTTGGTATCTTTTAAATGCAGTTTCATTATCATTTTTTGGTAGTATGTGTATAAAATGTGAGCTTATTGCTAGCCTTAAAAGCTAATTGTTTAAACAATGTATAATTATATAACCATTATTTAAACATTAAAGCCTTTAAGCAACTATGCAAAAACATTTAGAGTCAACTTTGTAATGCAGCTGAAGAGCTCTGTTGTTCTAAAGGAAACTGTAATCCCGCAAAAGGTAACAATGACCAGTTGTTTATAAAAACCACTGAAATGTTTGGGAACTAGCTCACATTCTCATGCTGTGTTTATGTTTCCATTCATCATCCTTCTCCTCGAGAAGATAGCTCAAAAGGAAGAAAGGCTGGAGAACAAAATTTTGTTTAAATTACGCATGGAGACGTCAGGTAATTTAACAAATCGAGACAAAAAAGGGATGCCTGTGTATAGCTAAAATCATTATTGCATTAAATCATTTTCTCCTCTCTCTCTCTCTCTGAGGGACCCATCTTTGCAGTGAGGTTTATATTTATTTTGTATATCCAGCTTTGCCAAGAACTTCTAACTCACAAATGAAGAAAAGGAACCAGAAATACAACCCACATGTAGAAGGACACAAACTATAAATGTTACTGTAGTCTTGTCAATCAAAAAATACACAATCTTTGCTTAAAATGTGTATTTAATGATTGACTCCCACCCTCTTCACACTTCTCTTCCATTGCACTGTAACAGAATACAACACAATATAATGTGATGCCCACAGAAAATAAATTGGTGGCCATGGGACAATTTCAGGACTGGGGCAGTGGGCAATGGGTAAGAATTATTCATCAAAGTGTTCATTAGGAGAGCGTGGCTGCAGTGGGCTGTGCTCCTGAATAGAAATCTCTTTTTTTGCCCCACACTCGTAAATTACTGAAGCCACATAGCACATTTCCATAATGATCTATGTGCTAAGTGAATGGGGGAAATTGTTTTCCCTCACACCTTTGTGGAAGAGGGTTCAGGAAGTGACCATTTTGTTTAATCAAATATTTGGGGTTTGATTCCGGATTCTGTTCCATGTCTGCCTTCCAACTACTGTGGGTTTGAAATAAATGATGAAGGAAACTGTGAGAACCAAAGAAAAAATAGCTGGAGATGGGAATAGAAAGAATCTATAGGAATAGAAATAGGAAAGAACCTATTCTCTATTTCATAATTGGTATCAAAGTATGAAATACCTGGGATAATTTGGAAAATGTTTGTTCTGTGACGAGCTGGCAAGAGAATTCTTGCAACACAAGGATTAGACAGGGTGTGCTTGCTTGCTACAAAACCAAAGTAAAATCAACTTCTGTGACTGGTACCTTTGAGTTTTTGCTGTATTTAATTTAGGTAGTGGCACAGAGTATAAATAATATTTAATTTGAGCACTCTAGGTTGAGTTCATCAACATTAATGCAGAATATTCCAATTGTTTATCAATCTAATGCTAGAAGCTGTTTATTGATCCTGCATTTTACAGTGTTCTTAATTCTCTGAATACCATTTCTGCCCCCAAGATGTAAGTACATTCTCGTGGACATTTTATAATTAAAAAAAAATCAAAATAATAGGCTTTTATATGTTTTTTTTTGTTTTTATGAAATATAATAATATACTATGTCCTACTACTACTTAGCTTGCATGCACAAACACTAAAATCCTATAGGAAACATTGTTCTGTATTAATATAAATCTTGCTATAGCCACTCCACCTAGAAAATGTTGTAAATTGTTTTATGAAATAATTAATTGTGAAATTTTAGATTTAAAAAAACCCTATTCCTTGTCTCTCAGAACAAACTTCTATTAGAGCAATACTGAGTCTATTCAAGGGATCAGCTGACATGGAAATACACAAAAATTCCATCTTACTCAGAAAACTTTCAGAACAAAATCTTTCCACTGAGATAACAGAATTTGTTAGGCATATAATTCAATGTCACTCATGCCTCAAATTCTTGTAAATGAGTTATGTTAATCCCAATTTTTATTGGAAAAACCATCCTCTCCAGTCTCCTCTCATGAAGACAAACAATAACATGGCCAGTCCTTTTCCACAGGCAAGAACAGACTTAGACTGCATTTCATTCTTTTGTACCTAACCTGGTCTTTAGTCATAATTTCATTGTGGCAATGCTGATGTTATTTCATTCATTAAATATTTTTGAAAAAATTCATCCTCTAAATGAGATCAAACATACAAAATGATCCCACACCTTTCTCATCAGGAAATGGAAAATCATAACCTGAGTGTTGATGGAAATGACACACAGAGATTCTGCTGCCTAAAACCTTTCTCAGATTTTAAAGTGTTTGAATAAATCTCCCTTCACCATTTAAAAAACCCCTACAACTCTGAAAATTAACAAAATTGTGAAAATCCAAGAACTGATACTACAACAATCAGAATCACAAGTGCAAAGGCTACAAGTTCTACTGCTGTATTTTTTATAAATTTGTTTTAGCTTGAGCAAGCTCCCCTCCTGCTATTCACATAGTAAATATACACATGATATAGTGAGAAAAATCTAAAACTTCAATCCATCCTTTAAAATGTACATTCATAAAATCCTTAAGCAGGTAAAATCCCAGGGACCTCTCATATAACACAGCAAACACCTCAGAGGCCCTCACATATTTATGTCACTGTACACACACTAAACAAGGCCTTTGGTTTTCTTCTTTACAAAAATACACCAGGCCACATTATAAAGATTTATCATAGCACTACAGAAAATAAGGGAAATGTGCTATGATTTATTAGCCAATTAAATGCATAATTACTGATTTATCCTTCAAATTACCTATGAAAAGCCCTATTGTTGTGAGCTGAAATGAAATTCTTGGTGTATGATTATTGGCAATATTAAAAACTCACAAGAAAAATGTCCAGCTTAGTGTGTGCACACAAATAGAGATACAGAAGAAGACAAAAATCTTATACCTGCAAAAAATGAAAGTGTGTATGTGGGAAATAACATTATTATTGTGACATGGTGACAATTAAACCAGCATGGCTTTATATTTGAGAAATCTATCTGTTTCTGCTCAAAGTTAAGATATTGGCAAAATATTTTTCTGGACATCAGAGGACTAAAAATACTAAAATGCAAAAGGTTTTTAAAATCAACTTGTTAATTTTTAAGTATTACAATTATCTTATTATCTGTGCAAGTTTGCACAGGAAAACCAAGAAGAGGAAGGAGCTTCTGAAAGCCACAATTAATTCCTTCCAGTTATGCAGGAGTAAAGAGGTGAACATCATTACCAAAAATTTTGGGCCTCAAAATGCAGTGTAATTTTGGGTAATTCTGAGACTTGAGAGTTCACATTTTCAACTGACTATCCACAGAATTATAGAACTATTTAATTGGAAAACTAAATTATAAAAGCTTAAACTTCAGCAAACTAAAAATTTCAAGGGCAACACTTAAAGAAAAACACAAACTATGGAAAAATTTAAAGTGAGAAAGCCTGGAGATTAAAAATGCAAGAATCTTAAAGAAAAAGTTTACTGAAAACTCTAAGTAAAGAGGGATTGTAGACTAAATTCAGTTTATAACCTACAGATCCTTCTACATTAAACAGTGGGGGGTTCACATTATATTGAGCGAGACATAAGGAATATTTTCAAAGGCCTTACAGCTGCTGTTCCACTCAAGGGAAACAAACTGTTTAATAATATAGCTGATAAAAAGCACCTAATTAATAAAAATATTAAACCAGGCAACTAGGTTTACACCAAGCCTTATGTTAATCTCTGCACACACAAGGTTATTCAATGCACGTATTAACAATAGTAAGATCTCAAAAACTTGATTCTTCTTTATAAAGGACTTCATTAATTCCATATATACAGCAAGTTTGTACCTTTTAAATACCTAAATCCCAAAGGCTTCTCCTTTAGCCAATTCCTAGTTTTGGCAAAATGAAATCCAAACCATGCCGTACAGTGATTTTGCTTCTGACTATGCAAAATGATTGCAGGTTCCTCTGATAAAACACTTTTAATACTCTGATAAAACACTTCTAATAACTAATACACACAAGGAGCAAAGTTACTGTAAGAAACTCAAGTATAATTTACACAGGAACAAGAATATTCATAATACAAGCTCAAAATATCCATGATATCCATGATAGATAAGTGTTTAAAAGATGAACTTCTATGTCCCAATAATTTCCTATTATAATATATATATAATATAATAGATATAATATATAAATAATTATATTCTGAGAAAAACATGAGGTAGTGTTGGAGATCTTCAGAACACATCCTCAGCAGAACAAAGCCCTTTCAAAGTGGCTTATGAAAATATATATACCTGTTTCTTTAGTATTTAAAAATAAGCCCTTAATCATACAAAATAATTTTAGTGTCTTTTTAAATGTGCTTCACAGATGTCCCTTATTCTGACTTATCAAAAAGAACATAAATTAAGTTCAGCCAAAGAAATTACATGCAAGTGTTAATACCGGAGTTAGCAAAATACACTGACATATTTTATAGCTTACTGTGTATTACACCTTCCTAACTAGCTACACAAACTGAAAATGTGCAATATTTTTAATTAGGAAGACTACAGCCCTAGATGCTAAAAGCACAGACTTTTAGAAAACACGATGATTCAGGGATGGTGGTAGGCAAAACTGAACTATGGAAAAATCTTTACGTATTCCTTCCAAAAAGCAGAAATCAACTTTCTCTTTTCTCACAACCCACTTCAATTCCAAATCCAGACTCTGGAGAGAATGTGTGTGTTTTTAGGACTGCTACAGTATGCTAGGAAGCTACTGTTCCTCAGCATATTTAATATAAATATACAGCCCTGAAACACTAACTGAACATAAATTAAAAATTCTGTCATTAATATTATTTCACTCTGGGATCTCCGTTATTGAGAACAACGAGGCACAAAGCAGAATGTACATCCTTACATTGCTTTGGCATCTGTCAGTGTCACATAAAACACATCAAAAAAGCAGCACTACCAGTTTTAGCACAAATATTTAAAGCAGTTCAGTATAAACTTTACATCCAAATAAAGTCCACTAATAGGCAGCGAGCAGTGGCGCAGCTGCCTCGGCTCATGTAATGTTTCACACATGGAAACCAAGATGCAAGATTACCTCATTTATGGTCACACTCATAAACTACACAGTACACAGTAAACATGTCTGCCCAGCAAATTAAAATATCACTGCACTATGCAGCAGCTGAAGCTATCCAGAACCTGTTTATAATCCAATAGAAACAGAAATTTGTCTTCAGTTCTAGAAACAGAGGGGGGAGGAGGGCGAATCAAAGTCTAAGTAAAATAAACTGCACTGCAAGTGTCACTTGCCCCAAGACTTCCTGCTTCCCACAAAAGACATGCAACCATTCTGGAGATCAAAGGTCATGGCTTTACAATAGAATACATTGTAAATAGGTTTAAAATAATTGAACACAACTGCAAACCAAGGACTCATTTATAGCTTGCTAGGAAAAAAAAAAATATAGCTGTTTTAAGTCATTCCCATATATGAACTGAAACCTGCATTATAAAACTGCATCTGCCAGATCACCACCTGCATACCAGTTGGATTTGGTCATTCCACAGCCATCTAAATAATGAAATAATGAAATTCTGAGTAAATTCCATGGCACCACTGTTTGGGTTATGCTCTGCAATGTCTGGGAAGCAAGGCCGTGGCTGCTGCCGAGGGAGTGGGTGCTCTGCAGCTTTCCTGGGATTTGGGGCTCATCCCTACATCCCTGCAGCTTTCCTGGGATCTGGGGCTCATCCCTACATCAGTGCCAGGGACTGGGTGCTCTGCAGCTTCCCTGGGATTTGGGGCTCATCCCTACATTCCTGACAGGGACTGGGGGTTCTGCAGCTTTCCTGGGATTTGGGGCTCATCCCTACATCCCTGCAGCTTTCCTGGGATCTGGGGCTCATCCCTACATCAGTGCCAGGGACTGGGTGCTCTGCAGCTTCCCTGGGATTTGGGGCTCATCCCTACATTCCTGACAGGGACTGGGGGTTCTGCAGCTTTCCTGGGATTTGGGGCTCATCCCTACATCCCTACATTCCTGACAGGGACTGGGGGTTCTGCAGCTTTCCTGGGATTTGGGGCTCATCCCTACATCCCTGCAGAAGTGACAGAGCCACTTCCTCTTGCTGCAGCATCCAGCATTGGCACAAATCCTGCAAATCTTCACCTGCAAGGTGATTTTTTTCTCGTGCTGTGCTGAACAACCTGGATCTCCCTCTCACACAGTGCCTGTCTAACCAAGGGCATGGCACAGCACTCCTTCCATCCTGCTGTTCCCAAAATCCAGGATTGCACATCCCAGACAAATCCCAGAGGCACTGCCAGCCTGGCACCCATGTGAGCAGGAAACCTGAAGTTAGGGATGCACCTCCCAGGTATTTATAGCTACCTGCTCTTCCTCTTTTTAGTTTTGAACCACTCTCAATATTTGCTATGGCAATAAAGCTATCACACATAACCACATATTCCTCTCCAATTCCATAAACTCATTTTTATTCAGGAAAAGAAAAGGCCTGTTTTTTCAAAGGCTTTTTTTTTCAGCTTCTGAGCTGAGACAACTCAAAAATTTCTTGGAAAATGAGCATGCACAACACATACCTTACAATTTATTACAGCTGTTTTTGCAGACCACAGGCTCATTCACAATTTACAATAGGCACTATTTTTCAACCAGCCAAAGCAATTATGTCATACACATCCACATTCAGTATCAACAAGTAAAATCTTTAGAATTATGACAGTTAATAAAAAGCTCCTCCAGCTCTGCTCCAAAACCCTGCACAAGTTTTAATGGGATAATCCTCAGAAAGCAAACTATCACCTGAAAATTATGTTTACTAGGGCTTATCTGGCATGTGATCTGCCTCTTATTAGTAAAGCTCAAACACCTCCCTTCAGGGCATAATAAATTTGGAGGTTTGCTGGGATTTGTTCATATATTTTCTATCTCACCAGGATTAAAGGCAGGAAATAATTCGATGATATTTACTTATCTCTGTTGTTAACCTCAGTTACCTCTATTAGACTGGCAATTATACCACCACAAAACCATAATCACCAGTCACAGCAAAAAGACTGAACTGATGCTCATTTTAACAATGACACGTGAACAATTAACTCCTTAAATCAGAGATTCTCAACCTATGGTTTGCAGATGCCTTTGGAATATTTCTGTGAGATCACAAAGGGTAATTAAGTCTTAGCTCACTGTCACTCAGCTGAAATTTGCTATCCAGGAAAAAGAACCCTCAATGGCAGATTTTATGGGGTCCCAGGAAAAAAAAACTGCTGGCAAGTCACTGCCATAGATATTTCCTTACCTGCCAGAAGCAGACCTTGGAACTTCTACAATAGTTTTGACCTCCTAATGCTGAGGGTGAAGAGTTTTCCTGCAAAACTGCAAGTCTGGAATGATCAGGAATTCCAGAGTGAAGTGATTTCTGGTGGGACATTCACCTCTGTGGGCAGGGTCCTGCAGATTCATTGTCTTTTTGC
Source organism: Cisticola juncidis (assembly GCA_013400215.1). Lineage (NCBI taxonomy): Eukaryota > Metazoa > Chordata > Aves > Passeriformes > Cisticolidae > Cisticola > Cisticola juncidis. The sequence continues at coordinate 127,703 of VXBR01002963.1, read as the reverse complement.
AGTTCCTTGTTCTGGCAGTGCTTATGGCTGTTAACAGAATCCTACTGACTAATTCTGGTCAATAAAATCAGATTTCACCCAGGAAAACGCATCACTGACAGCACAAGTGTCAGCATAACCCTTCTCCTTTGCCCTGCTGCACATTACTTATTCTGAGTGATAAATTCCACGTTTTTCTTGGAAAAATCCTTTATGTAGGCTACTGCAAACCAACTATCCACTAATACCTAGAAGGAATTTCTGGTTTTAAAAACATAACATGAATTCTTTCCCACTTTTTTCCATCAAAACAAACCAGCCTCACATATTCTATAAGAGAAAAAAGAAGTATCTACCTAGCCATGTGCACAGATGCTTATATATATTTATACTTTTTCCATTAGGGAAAAAGTATATTGAATGCTTCACCTTAGTTTAGAAGAAAGTCATATCTAAGAGCAAATATGATTTCAAAATCCTCAGCAATATATATATATACACATGTCAATTTTTTGGTAATGCACTTTCTTATCACATTGGTCTTCAGAGCAAACCTGCTTCTTCCTATCTATTCATGCAATGCCAAATAATCATACTGGGTATAGATTAAAAAATCTGTACCTTCACATTAACAAAAAATAAATAATATTGAAAATTCTGAATCCATTTACTTGTGTCATGGAAAGACTGGTGAGATCTTTATCAGAGCCCCTCCAGCTTTAGGCACTGGGACCCCATTAAACAATGAAAAAGTTTCATGATTTATTTTCTACAAAGACAGTGGTTGTTATTTTTCAATGTATTTAAAAGAAAAAAGATTTTTGCATCACACTCCACTTGTCCTGGTACGATGCCTTCCATCCCTGCTACAGGACTGCCATCTAATTAAATGCTAATTACTCATTAGCCATCTATATTTTTGAGGGGTATCCAGTTCCATACAAGGGTTTCTCAAAGTGTGATTAGTTCCATCATTATTTTCCCCAGATTTCACAGCCAGGTGAGATTTGCTGAGGTTTCAGCTGCAATATTGACTCAAACAGTTTCTGCCCTGTCACACCATCTCTGGACTCTCCTCCTGACACTCGGTTATACAAACACAAAAACTCAGTCATACAAGCACAAAAACTCAGTCATACAAACACAACTCTCTGCTGGGCTGAATGGCAAAGCAAATGAGAACTGACCCAAACTAAACCCAACATCTCATCTCTGCTTTCAGAAGCTGCAGAATGCTTAATACTCTCAAAAATGTCACCTCTTAAGACTTTCAAAATACACACACACAGTTAGTAGGAATGATAAGCAAGTGCCTTTTGTCTCCTCTGCATTTATAAAATAGAAATAATACATTTGCCTCATCACATGAAGGTCATGTAAAGGTAACTCAGTAATGTCTGTGGATGATTCAGATATCACTGAGTGAGTATCAAAGAAAAGGCCATGCAGGATGCTTTTTTTAGAAGAGACTTCCAACAGCATGCAATAAATAGGGTTTGAAGCTACATAAATGTAGCAGTATGGAAAAGGATCAGAGCAATGCATTAAATGAGCTCTGTCCATCTTCTAGACTGAATAAAGCATAAAAAACCAGCACATGACCATTTAGTGAGACATTACATTGAGATATTAGCTGAAGGGAAATGTATGCACTGGATACAGGTAGAGTTTCATTTTGTTTTTCAAGTACTACAAGTGCAGGAACTTATTCCATCCCATAAACCCTCCAAAGAGGGAAAAAGGAGCTCTTTAATGTATGACACAGCGTGTGAACACCTCTCTATGCAATCTGCAGCTGCTTTCCAAGCTCATTAAAAATCCCAAAGCAGCAGGACGAGGTTTCTGGGAGAACCCACAAACAAAATACACTTTTTTAATGTTTTCCTCTCCTGCCTTTGTGGGAAGGCCCCTCAGCAAACCACTGAGGGATGTGAATTCACAGGAATGACTGTAGGGTCAGCACATGACTGCCAAGCACTCCTGACCCCAAATTAAGGGGTATTACCCTCTATCTACTAATCCTGGGGTCACAAATGTACAGCCTGCTCCAGGAACATCAAAAATTCCTGAAATTCGCTTACAGCCCACTGCTTGGAAGATGGAAAGCTAACATGCATGAAGGGATCAGATAAGTGAAATTCTGTTCTCAAAAACCATACTAAAAATGCCACGTCTTTTGGTCACCTTTTCTGTGAAGACCACTATGATTTTACATTAAGGTAATACAGGAATAAAACTATCTCCTGAAAATAAGAACTTTAATTTCACAGATTCTAACATTTTAAATCCCAAAAAGAATTTTGAAGGACAATGAAAAGAAGAAGCACCATTCATATTAATAGCAAGTGTAATCAGAAGTAAAATCAGTAAAATCACATCACATGTGACTCAGAAATGTTCTACATTTTAGCACAGTGGCTTTAGTTTTTAAACTATGAAAGACTATTTTTATCAGTGCCTAACCCTGTCATTTTTTTATTTACGGATAGTAACACAAGAAATTTTAAAAAAACTCTTAGAAAAACTGAATGTATCTGTTGATTCCTCTTACTCTAGAGAGTAAGCAAGGAGAAAAACCCAACTGAAGCAGCCCCTAAAATTTCTGTTTGGCAGGGACAGTTATAGAGTGCAATGAAATGCCACATATTGGGGATTTCCAGACCAAAAATCACTTTCTGCAAAGAGGCTACAAAGGGCATTGCACATGAAGAATGGCAGTGGAGTTTGCTGGCAGAAAGCTGCAATACAGGCAGCAAAGCAGAGAATTTCACAGGAAATTAATGCAAAACTACATTAATACTACATAAAGACATATTAATTACTATTAAAGACTATTAATAACTACATAAAGACATAGGAATCAAAGCAAAATTTCTCATTAAGTGGTCACCAGTGGTTACAACAATGCAAAAGGAACTTCCCTCCATATCTGGGAGAGAAACATCCAAACCCAAAAGAATAAACCTAAATATCTTCTGAAATTATTCTAAAGCACTAATCCACACAGGGCAAACTGCAACTGGGGCACAGTTCAACAAGCAAGAATAAAGGCAGGAACACAACCTGCCAAAAATCTGTGAAGAGCTGGGATCTGTGTGAGCTCTGACAGCAAAACTGGGCTCAGAATGGGAGTGAGCTCAGTCTGAGAGCAGCTTTGGAATGGCTTTTAGTCCTGGTTTAATCCTGGTGGACACAGCCCAAGGGGTGCCTGCAGGATGGGCTTGCCTCAGTCTGAAGGGAGGACACTGCAACAGCCCAGCCCAGGCACTGAAGGCTGCTTCAGGTGCTTTTATGTATTAGAAAAAGGCTTTAGAAAATAACTGCCTAGAAATCAAACATCTTGAGATTATGCAGCAAATTTTAATTTTTAGGTTACTTATATTTAGGCAAAATGTCTTTTGAAAAGCCTGCTGTTACAAAGTTTTCCTGTGATTTATTATGGAAGCAGAGAACTCCGCAGCAGCTCCTGGAGCTGCTGTCACTGTCCTCCCCTCCTAATCCTCATTACAAAGTTCTTATTCTGCCTCAGAAAGCAGATGGCAAGAGATAACGTCAGGAACAATTAGGAGGCTTCACTGCCCTTAAGGACTCCTCTGCTATACATTCATAATATTTTTTTCAGAGATTTTTAGAAACAAGATACTTTGCACTATTTTTATTCCAGCATGTGGTTTGGAACATCCTCAAAACAATTACACAGGTTTTGTTTTGGTTTCTGGTTTTTGTTTTTTCTTTCCTTTAAAAAATGGAGAATGTTGGGGTTTTATTAATTAAAAATAAACATTATTAATGATGCTTCCAGCATAATCTTCATTCTACACATTGCAAAACTAAACCCACTTGTGTTTCCTAGTATTTTAAATCAACTTCCTCCAAACTATTTGCATGCTGCTGAACCTTTCATGTTTTTATGAGCCCAGTTCAACTTTCACTAACAACTAACTTGGATCAGGTCCAACATTTAACTGTAGCTTAGAAAATCCTTTCCATTTGGATAAAGACAAACACAAGGGACCTCACAAGAATATATATTATGTCACTTTATCAATGCAGAATTTTGTCTACTTGCAACCTATTTGAATGCCAGTTATATTTTTGCTATTATAAATATCTTTGACGTTGCTTTGCAAGCTGTTCCTTTTTATTAACAATACTAGCCTACCTAAATAAAATCCAAATGGGAAGATTTCAGAATGAAAAAAAAAAAGCTGAGATTTCATATAATTTTTGTAGCTTTATTTTGAAATTTCAGTGTTTAAGGAACTTTCTCTCAAAGAGAAATGAGCCAGGCTGTCCTGGCTTTAGAGCATTCTCTGAGTTACATAAATATTTTCCTTTTATAGATATCCCCTCCACTACCCTCCTACAAAGCAGTACATTCATGGAAGATGCTCTCTTTTGGTTATTAAAGTTTCACCCTCCAAAATTCTGTTCCTCAGACCTGCTACAATGAGGGCTCCCTAAATTCTTTCAGCCAACCTGACCCTAGATAGGCAGCAAAACATTTTTAAAGTACTTAAACTAACCTGGAAAGGTTAGTTTAAGAGAATGTTTTTTATTAATGGTGCTTTACTTCATGCTTCAAAAGCAGAACAATTGGATTGGTTTGAATTGCAGAGTATAGAGTATTTGTGGTTATTTGAGAACAAAATAAAGAAATTAAAACTGGCCCTTTATTGGATTTGGTTCTCTAGTTGACTCTGTACCTCACAAATGTTATTAATACAGATCAATAGATCAGCAGGCATTTACCTAAAGGGTAAATTTTAACTAATATGTTGATTAATTTAACTAATTTACCTGATTTATTTTAACTAATAAAGAATGAGAATAAAAATTACAACCCAAGAGATCTGGGGCTGCTCGAATTCCTTCACAAAGACAAACTGGCCAAAGAATTCACAATTATTTATCATTTAAGAGTGGACCAACCCCCTGACAAAAGGGAACAAGTGCCCTTTTATACATTTATCCATTTATAAATATACATTTCTAACTCACGTGAGCACGATGTGGATCCTCAAAATCCTGCAGGATTTTCCAGGTCCACTCTCTTTTCTTCACTGATGGCCTCTGCTGCGGCCTCTCCTTAAAGCAAATGGTTTCACCTGAACTTGCAATTAAAGGGTAACAACTGGCACATGTGAGGGCCCAAAATTTGGAAATCAGGACACCAAAATAATAACTTTTGTTAGAAATAAGGCTTTTTCATGTCATTTCAGTTGAAAGCACAGCTTTGCAAACATCTGCTCCTGAATGAAGGCAATTTCTCTAAAGTTGGAGAAATTTGGTGAGGGATGGGAAGAAGAGGTGGGGAGCTCTCCTTAGCTACATCCATCAAGTTTTGAAACTGTCTCCAGATTTTTCTATAAATCCTGAAGATCTGTTCTAATGCCTAAAACATCATTAATTTAATAAGGTTAAGAAAAAGATACTTCTGATAATTAAAGCAAGAAGAGATGGGTACTATTTCTGTCATGTATTTCTCCAAGCTTCTCTTAATTGCTGAATGCAGTATCTTGTATTTCACATTACATGTTTTGGACCACATAACAAACTACATATCTCTTTATTTGTATAAATGTCCCTCTCTGATTTCTGAGTATTGTTGTTACATTCCTGAGTCTAATTCCATGCTTTTTGAAAAATATTGCCCAGTAGAAAAATTAAATTTATCACTTCATGAACAACTTTTATGTCCTCGTGTTCTGAAATGAATAATGTCATTTTCTGATGCATTTTCTCAGTATTATACATCACACTGTAAGGTTTTTTCATGCTCTTTCTTATCTCCTCTCTTCTAGGAACAAGAAACTCTTTCCTCAAGTGAGTTTCTCCAACATGCATATCTTTGTCAGCAGCTTTCTCTGTACCCCAGATGGTTTTAGCAGCATTTCTCTTCCTCATCCCAGGAGTGGAGTTTTGCCAGGGAAAAGCACTGAAAGCAAAGCCTCAGCTGATTTTTTTTTTGTATCCTTCATGCAGGGCACAGATGGCCAGGTTTCCTCAGCCCCTCCCCTTCTTCAGCTGAAAACCACAGCTCTGTGTATGCAAATATTCCCAAAATTTCACTTCTTTTCCAACACTTAGGATGGAAACTGCTCTACACTGCCTATCACAAATACTTTATTTTGAGCTACCCACCAAATTGTAGTTTAGCTGCACGTTTTCCCATATGAGCCAAATCAAACACCACCACATCCTACAAGGTCTCTCACCAGTAAATTCATTTATCCAACTCCTGACTTCCTTACAGGAGGAACAACTTGGAAATTGCTTTGCAACTTCCAACCACAAACTGTAATTTTCAGTGAACAGAGTAAGAAACTGCCAATTCTTCCAAAATTTCTTTTCCTCCCTTACCACTACTGAGCTTGTGAAGCAATTTGTCCACGTTAATCAAAATTCTTGATCCATTTTCAGTGCAGGCACAGCATTTGCAGAACAGACAAAGAGGGGACAGACAGATTCAGTGAACACCTGTTCAATGGGGCAGGGGCTCCAGCACAATTGTTTCCCACTTCATTTCACACAGTAATAACTTTAATGTCCTCCACGGACCCACAGTTCTACAACATCACACAACAAAAGAGCTGAAAGCAAATTTAATTGTCATGATTGCTTCCAATCATCTTTTTTTTGGGTAAAAGCAAATATACCTATTTAAGTTTTCTTTTTTTTTCCTTTTTTTTTTTAACTGTATCTACTCAAACTGTGTTATTATTCAATATTTTATAATCTTTCCCAACTGCATAACATTCTCCTCCATGTTTTAATATTTATCTAAAACTGGATTTCAAAACTTTCAGTCCAGCACAGTAATTTCATCATTTTTCTAATTTGCCTTGCATTTTCCCCAGCACTGAATGAAATGGATAAGCCCCTAATCATGAAAGGCCTGACTCTGCAATAAAGCACTAAAATACTTAAATTGAGATATATTGTGGAAAGCTGTCTTGACAGACCTCAATGACTTCATTATCACTGAAGCAATCTAATTCTCAAAAAGCTGAGGCTCATCAAAGCTGTGTGAAATTTAGTTATTATCTGTTGATTAATAGTTTCCAATTAATTCTTCCCAATTCAGACATCCAACTTTCAATGACAGGACAGAATAGATTAATTTACTTTGCAGAACAGAACTTCCTTATTGGGATTTTTGGCTATTCCTAACTATCAGTGGGAAGCATAGAGCTTTTCCCTGGACTTTTTTCACCTGGTCTTTGTGAATTTCTGCTTTTCATGCATGATACAAAGGGCATTTAAAACTTCTATCAGCTTGGATGCCTTAATTATCCCTAGGTCCAACACGTGAAATCAAATTTCTGAAATAGAAAACTAAAGGAGAGCACCTGACATAACTACAACTGTGAAGCCAAGAAAAGCTGCCACAAAAATCTGAGTTTTAAAGGTTGTGTCTGTGTCTGACAACTGCTGCTGAAGGTTTTGTTTAGGAATTCTGTATCCAAACCACCTCTGAGCATTTATCTCTTCCTATTCTGCCAAGTTCACTTCCCATTTCCTATTTCAGGTCCTATTCCTATTACAGGTCTCCCAAAAGTTCTCAGGTATTTTTTATCAGGTATCAGATGAAGTTTGCATCCTCCCCTTTGCTCACACACTAAATGCCTAAAGATGCTACAATTTGGAAATAGTAAAGTAAGGAAGGAACAGCATATTGCATTTGAGATTTTTCTGTTTTGGTGAGGGGAGGAGTTATAATTTTATCTTGTTCAAAAGCCTGTGGGTCTTTTATTAAACTAATGCTATAATTCTTACCACACACATATTTCTAAAATTATGGATTTAGACAATAATACAATTATTGTTAGCTGCATCTGTGTAAACTGATTTTTTTTTTTTTTTGATGGCTTAGCAGTTATTTCATGGCACTAAACACAGTATGCCTGAGCTTTAGAGGTGTTTAATAGGGTTTCAGAATGGTAAAAACCATGTCACTTTTCCATCAAAACCTGAGAAAAACTAGAGAAAAATACCCTAACCCCCTACTGATTTGTGTTATTATTATAAAACACTGTATATCTAACTAACTAACACAAAATACCAACTGTGTGCAGAAGCAACAGATGCACTTTGGAGCTCTTTGTAGTGCTCAGAATGACACCCTGATGCTGCCATTTAGCTCGTGATGACATTCCATCAATCAAAACCCAGGTTTAATTATGCCATTCTGCTTTTCCTCTCGGAGCAAACACAGAGGAAATGCAACCACCTATTCCAATGAAAACACACACTTTTAGAATTAAAAATAGGTTGGAAATCACTTTTAAATTTGCTATCAGTGTCAATTAATGCTCTGAACCCTGCTATTGACCCAGTACTGTACAAGCTGTTCTTCTGCACTGTCCCACAGATCGTCTGTTCCAGACAGACAGACAGACAGACAGACAGACAGCTGCACCAGAATCCCCTGCTCAACCTGAGCACCATCTGACTTTAATTGTGGCACACAGCTTGATGTGGAGCCCAAGAATCACACTGGAATAATCTGGAAAAGCACAAACCTGCCAACACCAGGCTGCAAACAGGGGGCTGGGGCTGTCTGCCTGCCTGACTGCTGCAGGAAATATGATTAATGAGCAGGGGATAATGATATCAGGAACCCGATTAGCACCACAAAAAGGTCACAGATCAAAGCAGGATGCATTTCATGAGCTCCAATCGTTGGGGAAGATCTGGGGACGTAAAGAGGTAAACTCAAATGCAAAGGGGAAAATAATATCTGTGTGTCACAGCTTTCAGAATGAGCACTCAGAATACTGGAATTGCTATTTTGGGTCTGAAGCAGGAAGCAGCAAGGAAATATCAGCTGAATACATCAGCCCATGCCAGGCTGTAGCAGGCTTTTCTTGATCATATTAGTGTGGATCTGAGCTTTAAACATTCCTCCTAAACACATCTATTCTACTTAAAAAAGAAACAGTGCTGATGGTATTCAATCCACCAAATATTAGCAAAGAAAAGCAATTAGTATTTGCATGTAATTTTCTCAGGTGTTATTCCAGTGTAAAAGTAGCAGATCACAGAGGGCATCATCCACCACCACCAGGATAAGTTTCAAGCTTTTCTTGATCATGTTAGTGTGGATCTGAGCTTTAAACATTCCTCCTAAACACACCTATTCTACTTAAAAAAGAAACAGTGCTGATGGTATTCAATCCACCAAATATTAGCAAAGAAAAGCAATTAGTATTTGCATGTAATTTTCTCAGGTGTTATTCCAGTGTAAAAGTAGCAGATCACAGAGGGCATCATCCACCACCACCAGGATAAGTTTCAAGCTTTTCTTGATCATGTTAGTGTGGATCTGAGCTTTAAACATTCCTCCTAAACACATCTATTCTACTTAAAAAAGAAACAGTGCTGATGGTATCCAATCCATCAAATATTAGCAAAGAAAAGCAATTTAATATTTGCATGTAATTTTCTCAGGTGTTATTCCACTGCAAAAGTAGCAGGTCTAGCAGCTTGGATGCCTTCATTATCCCTAGGTCCAACATGTGAAATCAAATTTCTAAAACAGAAAACTGATCTAAAAGAACAGTGGCATCACCCACCAGCACCAGGATAAGTTTAACTGTGTCAGACAGAAGCAGAAAATGTAATTCATTGGCACAGAGGTTTAAATTTAATGCTACCAGACCAACCAGACAGAACTGTTTCATTTTGAGAAGAGCCCAACACAGCTCTTGAGAATGTGCTGAAGCACCACCAGTGACAGTGTAGAGTTACAGAATTATAGAATTATAGAATAATTAACAGTTATTATAGAATTCTACAATTCATAACAATATATATATTATATTCATAATAATATAATTCTATAATTCTATAATTCATGGCACTGCCCAGAGAGCACAGTGAGGACAGGCAGTGCCAACAACTGCATTCCCCAATACAGGGAAGAGAACACTTACAAAGGTTTGGGAATGAAGCAGGCAAAGGAGAATTTAGTTTGATTTTCTTGTGAAAAAGGCTTTGACAAATATCAGTTTAATGGCAGAAATAGAAGAGGTGGTGGAAGACTGAAAATGCCTCTTGGGAATTGTACGGACACTAAAGTTAAGAAACCTCCAAACCACATTTAAGTCATGAGAGTGACAAATATTTTTATGATTAAACAAGCTTTTTCAAGCCTTCTATAAAGGCCTGAGTGATGATTTTATTAGCTCT
>VXBR01002963.1:105705-116852 GCA_013400215.1 Cisticola juncidis | reverse complement strand
TTAGTGTGGATCTGAGCTTTAAACATTCCTCCTAAACACACCTATTCTACTTAAAAAAGAAACAGTGCTGATGGTATTCAATCCACCAAATATTAGCAAAGAAAAGCAATTAGTATTTGCATGTAATTTTCTCAGGTGTTATTCCAGTGTAAAAGTAGCAGATCACAGAGGGCATCATCCACCACCACCAGGATAAGTTTCAAGCTTTTCTTGATCATATTAGTGTGGATCTGAGCTTTAAACATTCCTCCTAAACACATCTATTCTACTTAAAAAAGAAACAGTGCTGATGGTATTCAATCCACCAAATATTAGCAAAGAAAAGCAATTAGTATTTGCATGTAATTTTCTCAGGTGTTATTCCAGTGTAAAAGTAGCAGATCACAGAGGGCATCATCCACCACCACCAGGATAAGTTTCAAGCTTTTCTTGATCATGTTAGTGTGGATCTGAGCTTTAAACATTCCTCCTAAACACATCTATTCTACTTAAAAAAGAAACAGTGCTGATGGTATCCAATCCATCAAATATTAGCAAAGAAAAGCAATTTAATATTTGCATGTAATTTTCTCAGGTGTTATTCCACTGCAAAAGTAGCAGGTCTAGCAGCTTGGATGCCTTCATTATCCCTAGGTCCAACATGTGAAATCAAATTTCTAAAACAGAAAACTGATCTAAAAGAACAGTGGCATCACCCACCAGCACCAGGATAAGTTTAACTGTGTCAGACAGAAGCAGAAAATGTAATTCATTGGCACAGAGGTTTAAATTTAATGCTACCAGACCAACCAGACAGAACTGTTTCATTTTGAGAAGAGCCCAACACAGCTCTTGAGAATGTGCTGAAGCACCACCAGTGACAGTGTAGAGTTACAGAATTATAGAATTATAGAATAATTAACAGTTATTATAGAATTCTACAATTCATAACAATATATATATTATATTCCAGACAGTATAATTCTATAATTCTATAATTCATGGCACTGCCCAGAGAGCACAGTGAGGACAGGCAGTGCCAACAACTGCATTCCCCAATACAGGGAAGAGAACACTTACAAAGGTTTGGGAATGAAGCAGGCAAAGGAGAATTTAGTTTGATTTTCTTGTGAAAAAGGCTTTGACAAATATCAGTTTAATGGCAGAAATAGAAGAGGTGGTGGAAGACTGAAAATGCCTCTTGGGAATTGTACGGACACTAAAGTTAAGAAACCTCCAAACCACATTTAAGTCATGAGAGTGACAAATATTTTTATGATTAAACAAGCTTTTTCAAGCCTTCTATAAAGGCCTGAGTGATGATTTTATTAGCTCTTCAGAAGCACAAGAGCTGACATAAAAATAGGGTAAGATCTGCACATTTAGACCACACTCAAACTTTTCTGAGCAAATCTAAGAATGAGAATACTCCATAATCATTTCTTCCTACATTTGTAAATCTGTATCTTTAGATAATTTCAGATGTAGTTCTATGTAAATTATAAATAAATACTGCAGACAAAGACCCAAATTATTTCAGAAGACTCTTGCAGGGCAGAAGTGACTGGAAAATGGAAGGGAGCATCTTACCAGCCTGTTTATTCGAACAAATTCTTCTGGGGTTTTGGCCCACGGTGGAAGTTCAACATCAGACACCACTGTCCCATCATCCATCACTCCCAGGTTGTAATTGTTGCTGTTGACAAATATCTCTGGGAGGTAATAAAATTCAGGAATCAATTCCTGTAGATAAATGAAAAACAATGCCATGTTATAAATTCTGTCAGAGGATGCACTGTGTCATGTTAGAAAAAGAAATTATTAGGAGGGAATTAAGCTAAGAGAATATGAAAAATTCTCCCACAGACATCCCCCTCCTTCCCTAGAAGGGAGAAATCCTTCTGTACCCTCTAAAATTTAAACCTGTAGATATGATGACTCCTTAGCAAGCTTTTAATATGACAAAGGAACTGAGACACAACAGGCTGTAAACCAAAAATGTTGGTTTTGGTTGCATATTAAGCACAGAGAAACTTATAAAGCCAAAGTAATAAACACCACAAGGTACAGATAACATTTACAGATGGTAAAAACTTGTGGAAAACTGATTCTTCCACATTTTAGTACAATACACATTTTTAAAGTGCTAATGCACAAATGTGCAGTCTACAGCTGGCTTGAAATTAGTACCATAGTTATTAATCACAGTTATTAATCACATAGTTATTAATCACAGAAGTGGGAAACCCAGTTATATTCTTTTTTCTCTATGGTAAAGGGTCTAAAAACCTGATGTTTAGGCCATTACCTAAGATTGTTCAATGCCCACTAATATTTTTGTAAATTCTAAAATAACTGGAGTTAAGCCTCATGTTCCATAAAAACAAACAAACAATCACACACACAGCTTAATTGAGTCAACATTTTTCTTTCACATAAAGTTCATTTACCCAATTCTGTGTCCAGTCTATAAATTACATGGAAGAACACAGAAAATTTCACACACAAGAGGGAGAAAGGCAGGGATTTCACATGGTTACAGGTTTTGCACTAAATTCCTTTTTAGGATCATCACTGCTGTAAACAAGTGATGGTTTTGATGTTCCAGGCCTGTGTTGAACAGGCAGCATCAACACCTTCCCTGGCACCTCCCTGGCACAGTTTTTCCTCATGGCTGAGGAAAAAACACTACAGGAATTGGGATTTCTAAGTCTTCTCAGAAAAATACAGTAACAGTAATGGCTAAACAAAATACTTTATTAAGCAGAAAATGATACATTCTAGTGCAAAATTGAACATAACACGCTAAGAAAGAAAACTGCTCTCAAGCCCTTAGGATTTTCTCCTGGATAAGTGGATTTTTTCCTTGTTTTGCAAACAGACCTGCAACTTCTTAAGTTGTCATGCATTTTATAAAATACACAGTAGGCAATACATGACTTTAACTACAGTAATGGGATTAGAACCTTATTTATACACTTTTATAAAAATATCTGCAATGTCCAGGTATAACACTCAAGAAAAAGCCCATAAAGACTTAACATATTTCTGCCCTATAGTTTAAAGGTAGGTTGGTTGGTGGTTTTGTTTGGGGGGTTTTTTTTTTGTTTTTTTGGGTTTTTTGGGTTTTGTTTTTGTTTCTGTTTTTGTTTTTTGGTGGAACTTGATGTTGAGACTTAAACACACCAAATAAACCTGATGGATTCAGAAAAATTGAGCCGCTAAATTAGAGAATTCACTTCCTTTGCAAAGAAAGGATCAATACACATAATTGCTTCAGGAAGAGCATTTCATAGCAAATGAGTGGTGTAAAATTGGCTTTCCACACAGCCAGTGCAAGCTGCACTTGAGAAGTAGGAAAAATAAATAAAAGTATCAGGCTGCCCCAGTGGCTTTGTCAGCTGAGGGTGGAGGATGCAGCCAGGAGTGAGCAGAGCTGGACCAGCCCTGCCATGGCTCAGGGCAGTCCCAGAGAGCCCCCGGGGCCAGCTGGGCCATGAGCAGCTTCCCAAATGTCCCAGAGCAAGCAGGAGGTCATCAGATCGTGGGCAAGGTCAGGCTTGGGCAGCCAGGGCAAGGACAGGAAAGATCAGGCAGGAATTCAGCTATTATCACCTCCATCCTTGTGTGAAACGCTGCCGGGCTTTGGATTGTACAGCTTTGTGTTTACAGCCCCCTTAGTTAACCAGGGTAAAAACATACCTCTGTACCAAACCACAAGTACTTGATAAAAAAAGAGATTTGAAACTATTTCACATCATCAGTGAGAGAACAAGAATGTGGCAAGGATAAACGCTGTAAAAAATAAAGTTCGCAAAAAATAAAGTAACACCGAGGTCGCTCCAGTTTTCCTCATCACAGAAACCAGCAAAGAAAAAGCAGAAACATGGGACTGTTAATTTGATAGCAGCACACACCACAAATATGAAACCATACCCTGGTTCTGAACACTTGAAAATACAAGCTCATTACATATGTTACCAATGCTTTTATTTCTTCCTTAAATATGTATCTGTACAGCTTTTCATTAGTTTCTTTCAAGATCAGAAAGCATTTGGCTTTCTCCAACACATTGTTTTCATTAGGTTACACAGAAACAATATGCTGGAAACTTCAAAATTATCAGTAATTTCTACTAGTTTGACTATTAGAAACTTTTCAGAAAGCTTTTCATTACTCCAGAAATGAGTTTTCAGGCAGTTTTTCACTGTCACCATTACGATACATTTCTACAAAAGGAGCTTCTTTGTTATGTGATTTTTTTTTTCTCTTGGCCATGTGCTAACATTTACCCATGGAAAAAGGGAGTGCAAACAGATGCATGTGGCCATTGGAAATGAGCTGTATTTAGAGCCCATTTTCAATGCCTTTATGCAAGTGAAAATGTCAACATCAGTTAAAGGAAAACAGCTTGTCCTAAAACCAGCAAAACAACCTGATCACAAAGGATTCATTTTTATCAAGTTAACCAATATTCTTCATGTTTTGTCATGCATTTTGAAGGTTCATTTATCTCCTGGTGATGTATCTTCCATTAAATGTTACTCACTGTTGTTATACTGTAATATTGTTAATTCACATGCACTGTTGATGTATTAGAACCCTACATCTTTTTTTTTTTTCCACAGTAGATTATTCCTTGTGTTATAACTGTATGAGCACCTGCATGAAAATGACAATTACTACTTTTCCCTAATAAACTTCACCTAACACTTTTCTAAACCAGTTTTTCCCTTCTGCAAGAATCACTGCCCATTTCACTGCACTCTCAATCTAATATCAATGGAAACTGAGGCCTGAGCTGTTATTATCCAGAATTCTGCTCAGTACATCTTTCAGTTTTAATAATGAACTGCTGGTAGCTATTCTCCAAATCCAGTGGATTCTTTTAGACAGAGTAATCCCAGCTCACTCATAAGACAATGTAAAAAACCAAGATCATCTGCTTCTCCTCTGCTCACGAGGCCTGTTACCTTTTCTCATCACAAACTGTGATTGCTTTGACATAATCTCCTCTTGATAAACATGTGTTTCATTTGCTTGTCTCCAAGCTATCTTCCTGGCACTTAAATGCAGTCTGATTATTTGCCTAAGTATTTTTCTGTGCCTTGTAGTGGAACTCACCTCATAATTCCTTGGCTCCTTTTTTTTCCATATTAAATACTTGATTTGTCCACTACTGATATCATTCTCCTTCTCCATTTCTCAAAAAAAACCCAAAAATGCACTCTGAAATTCCATCTGCCAGTTTTGTGGGTTATAAGGAAATTAAGCCCATAATGACCACTTAATTAATTTGAAAAAAATCTAGTGTATTTGAAATTTCTGAACTCTTCTTTCCCAACTTCATATAGACATTATAACTTTTTCTAAGTGGTTGCTTTTGATTCTACTGGTGGGGACTCACAGATGCAAGAAAGACATCCCTTTTTCAACACTGTCAGTTGATAATTTTTGCATTCAAATAATTTGCAAATCACCCCTTTCCTAAGTTGTGTGCTCACCATAAATGAGTGAATGATTCTGTGTCACTTGGGTCTCTTGCTGGACCCTGAGCTAGACCCTGATTTTCTCCACATTACACTTTTCCATCCTTCCTTCCATTAAAAAAACAAAAACAACTCTGATATTAATATATCTATTGGATTTGAACTTTCTCACCATCCTTTTCTCCTTTGTTTTCCTCCCCAGTTCAAAATCAGGGCTAAAAATGTTTCTTCTACTTTTACAAAAGAGTTCACTGAAATATTCTGCCAAAAGTACAACCATGTATAATCCCCTCTGCATCTTTTCCCAAATGATGGGATAACTCCCAATCTTTTCCCTCCATCCCACACTCCCAGCTACAGAAAGGCAGATGCAGAATAAAACACATTAACATTTCCAGGAACTGTTTTTACCTTGATGTCAGAGGTGTCACGCTGGCTGTTGCGCCACGCCCTCGAAATGGATGAGAAAGTCCTGTCTGCATGATCAAACTTCCCACCTTGCAGATTCAGGAAAAGTGTTGTGAAGGGTTCCTAAATAGATAGAAAAAGATTAATAAAAAAAAAAAATAATGCATCTCTTCAGAAATTTTAGTGTAAAACAAAGAATTTATTCTTTTGGGGGTCTGTTTGTGAATGATGCTATTTTTTCTGGCAAACACGTGATTAATAGCAAAGGGTAAATTTTATTATTTAAGAATGAGAAATAAAAACTGATGCTTGTTTGTTCAATAAAATGCTTTTTAATCATACTCCATGATAACATATAAATATATTCAGACAAAGAAAAGCAAATAAAACCAAAAGAAAATATTCAAAGGCTGAGGTAGAAAGTCCAGTTTGTGTCAGCTGTGACACAAATTGCTCTGAACAATACGAAAAATCTCAGATGCCTCAGATATTTATTAAACAATTAACAAAAAAATGTTTTACTTTGTTCAAGGTGACTTGTTCATTTAAAAGGTAGCATTCAATACTGAGAGCTTTAGGACTGTTGTTGTTGCATATATAATTTATGATTTAGAAAAATGTTTGGAAGATTTAAAAGCCTCCTCTTAGTTAAAGGACACTTAAGCACATATTGGTGGATAATTGCTTGAAATTAGCTAAGCACTATAAATTACTTCAAGGATTTATGTATGCTTGTACATTCTAACAAGCTTTAATTAATGATGTGCTGCTAATGCTTTCCCAAAGAAATTACTTCCTAGGAGATAAATCGCCTTTCAATTTTATTGAAAAATGAGTTGTTTAACCAATACATTATCAATATATAGCAGCTCAGAGGTACTTCCATATAAACTGTAGCAGATTTTTAAATATTAATTACTTACATCCCAGAACTTCATGATCATCAGAAACCAACTCACAGTCATTAGGAGGGGAAAATTAAATACATTAATTAAGAAGCACAAATGCTTGCTATTTGGGTCAGTCAGAAAATATGCAAGGAAGGGAAGCTGACCATGTTTAAAGAGGTGTGTGCACCTAAAAAACAATTTTTAAGGAGAAAAAGTTTACTGATTTTTTCAAATCAGTAAAACCAGAAAAAATTGAAACTTTCTGTTTGAACTTTGGAGCACATTTCTCCTACACTACTGATTGCAATTACTAGAAAATTTCTGTGCTCTCATATCCCATTCAGTTTTAGTTTAGACATTTGTTGCTCTCATTACCATTTAAAGGAAAAGCATTTTTAGGAGTCACACTTACAATCCTGAGCAGCCACGTGAGTGCAAAGCTCGCTGTTGAGTAATGGGTGCCGTAGTGAAATTTGGGGACCTGCTCGTCCTCCCACGATTCGTATCTCTCGGCAAAGAACGCGGCTCTCTTTGGGTTCAGAGCTCCAATGGGCTGCCAGGGTGGAAAAACAAACTCTTTAAGGAAAGAAGATCAATGTGAATATCGTGATATTTCTGGGCCTGAGAGATTTTAGCCTGATAGCAGCTGCTGACTTTTTTCCCAAGGGAAAATTTCTCAAGAAAGCTTCTTCTCAAAACAATCCTGCAAACAACTGTCCTTTCTCAAAAAAAAAAAAAAATCTTTCTCCAGGTGGTGTTTTTGCCTTTCTAGTTCTCAAAAAAAACCATTTTAGCTGTTTCTCTAGTTAACCAATGGGATTAGAGAGGTGTCATTCCTATTCACCAATCATGTTAGGTCTGTATTGAACAACCAATTGGATTAGAGAGGTGTGGTTCCCATTCACCAATCACGTTAAGTCTGTATCAGAACTGTTCACCAATCATGTTAAGCCTCTATTGAAACAACCAATGGGATTAGAGGGGTGTGGTTCCTGTTCACCAATCACATTAGGTCTGTATTGAACAACCAATGGGATTAGAGGGGTGTGGTTCCTGTTCACCAATCATGTTAAGCCTCTATTGAAACAACCAATGGGATTAGAGAGGTGTGGTTCCCATTCACCAATCACGTTAAGCCTGTATCAGAACACCCAATGGGATTAGAGGGGTGTGGTTCCTGTTCACCAATCACATTAGGTCTGTATCAGAACACCTTATAAAAAGCAGTAAGGATCAGCCAATAAAGCTTTTCTGTGCTCTCTGCCTTCTGAAATCTTTGGAGTCTCTCATTTTTTTGGAATGCTATCCCAGCACGCTCCCCTTGCCCCTGCTGGTAACCAGAATTATTGACATGCACGGAGAAGGGCGGGTTTGGTGCTTTGCAGAAGCAGATGTTGGTTCCTGCAGGCACCTGGGGGGATCTGAGTACTTGGAACCAGGATTCCCAAATGCTGGATGGAAAAATCCCCTCTGCACCAATCCAGGCTCCATTTATTGTGGCTCCAAGTCACTGACTTCAATTCACAGCGGAGTGTCTGGGACAAAGGGTTGTTTAACTTGGGTGCCTGTGGATATCTGTGCATGTTGGATACACTATTAAGCAAATAGAAGGCAACATTGAAAAACATTTTTTTGGATTTTTTTTGGATTTTTTTTTTGAGAAAAAAGGATTGATTGATGGGGTGGCAGAACAGTAACAGTGGACTTGGAATTTTGATATTACTGTTCTTGTTTCTGTGCTTTCTGTTTACCACCTTAAGCCAAGTTTCACTTAATTCATAGACTCTTAACCTTTGAAATAGACAAATGAAAGACCAGAATTTCTGTATAAAACATTGATATAAAAGAAACAATGTATATATGACTAAAAATGTCTATCACACTTTAACCAATACTATTTTTCTTTGTTCAGTGCTTACCTAGAATACAAACACCCAGGGATTTATTTAAAAGTAGGAAATTTAATATTTTGCTATCTATAGCTGTGCATTTCCTCAGCAGACTTTTGTATAAATGACTTGAAAAAACATGAGTATAGGTCACACAAATCACTGAGAAACCTAGAAGTGAATTTAGCAATTCAGCATGTAAAATGCTGTAAGAGTTCTAAAATATCTTTGGATATACAAATGCAAAATATGTATGTAATATAACTTTGTATACAGACTGAACACACTGTTTGTATGTTATTAATGTAAATTATGTCCATCTGTACAGACAATGGGTGCATTCAAATATAAGAATAAACATGAAACAATATTTCCTCCTCTCTCTTCTTTGAGAATAAATGTGCTTAAGAATACACTGCAAGGTGAGGAAAAACTAAAAGTCCTTGAACAAAAGTATCTCAGTAACCCAGTCTTTAATTCAGCAGAGTTCAGCTGAAAAACTCTGCTATTGAGATTATGATTATTCAAATAACTGCTTCTTTGCAGCTCACGTGAAATTTGGCATACAAGCTTCAAAGAATTTTCTCTTCCAGGCCAGATTAGATCTTTGAATGATCTAAAATCTAATCTTACATTTTCTACTTAGAGCAGCTTTCACGTTTCAATGGGATAAAGAAAAACATCTTAGGTTAATTACTATTTTTGCAGTTCACTAATTTGAAATATAACCCTTTCAAAGAAGTTGTTCCTGTATAAAAGAGTTTTTATCTGATTTAGCAAATTTATTCCAGGGAAGTATGAAACTGACTCCAAGAAGTCTCTTTGTTACTAGAACCATTTCAGAATCTCCATCTGTACCGATTTTCCCTAAAGGCTCAGCTATGCTTGAGGGAGAAAAAGAAGAAAGAAGGTCATTGGTAGACAAATTATACAAATTAAAAATAGGAACAGTGTTGTGCTCTATGGTTCTGTAACATTTTATGTATTCTCTTTATCTGCCTCTATTATTACTCTCCAAATGAGTATAGCTCAAATCAATAGTTATAGAATTACATTCCTTGAATATAAAGCTCAACCCAATTAGAATTGATTCCATTCTCTTTTCAAAAAATAAATAAAAAAAGGTATCATGCAGAGATCTATATAGCCAGAATCCACAGTATTGATTTTAGCTGTTATTGTTACAGTTGGTTTCTGAAGCCTGCAACAGGACAACTATCAAGACATGTCACATTTATTTGCAAGCAAATAAAAAAAAGTCCCCAAATGAAAAAAGCTTAGGGGAAAAAAAAAAGAAAAAAAAAAGACCAGTGTAGCTGTGCACTGACAATGATACACTATCAGCTTACTCAGAGAAGTTACAGTGGGAATACACACATTGAATTATACATTACACGAATGCACTGATTTATTGTGGTAATAACATCCACCTCATTAAAAGATTCTGCTTTGCTGCAGTTGGAGGGCTACATATTGTTTACTGCTATAAATTAATGGCAGTGCACACAAGACTGTAGAGCCCTTCTAACAATAGATCTGTAATGACAGTGCTGTATATCACAGCTTCCCCAGCAGCTTCATAATAAAATGGAGACAATGTATTGGGCTAATACATTCTACCAGGCAGGCCCATATTTTTCTGACAACTGCTTCTGAGGGTGAGGTGATTCTGCTGTGTTACACTGCACTGGGCACAGTTAACTACAGAATAAAGGAAAAAAAAAAGAAATTAATTGAAATTTCTCAGTGATTTCATATCGCAACATTAACAGGGAATCATGATTAAAAACTGTATTCCCTCCCCTGTGGGTAAATGCCAAGGGGAAAAGAGGAACTCTAAACTGCACTAGGAGGAGGATTTCAAAGTATGTTTTGATAAATCCTCTCAGAGATACACTTGGGTCACGTTCCAGCCTCAGCAGGAGCTGTGGAGAAACAGACCACTATGGAAATCACATGTTTGTTAGAAAATACATGGAAATCACACGTTTATTACCAAAAAAGGTCCTGAGATAGATGCTGCATGAAGCTCAAATCAACATATCAACTCAATTTCTGTCCTCAAAGCAAAACAAGAAATTGAGACTAAAACCCAAACAGTTGAG
Organism: Cisticola juncidis; assembly: GCA_013400215.1. NCBI lineage: Eukaryota > Metazoa > Chordata > Aves > Passeriformes > Cisticolidae > Cisticola > Cisticola juncidis. Next base: position 106,092 of record VXBR01002963.1, on the reverse strand, counting down.
TGTCTCCAAGGCCCACGTCTAAGCCAGCTTTAAGAACCCAGCAGTTAATTGTTAATTTAAACAATTCCGTGCTCCTCGCAGCCGTGTCCCCGACAGTCCCGGGGTGTCCCTGTCCGTGGTGCTGAACCCCGCGGCGGAGGGGACACGGCTCGCTCGGGGAGCGTCGCTGACCGTGGTGCTGAGACACGGGCTGGGACAGCGGGACAGCGGGACAGAGGGACAGCGGGACAGAGGGACAGAGGGACTGAGGGACAGAGGGACAGAGGGACAGAGGGACAGAGGGACAGAGGGACTGAAAGACAGAGGGACAGTGGGACAGAAGGTCAGAGGGTCAGAGGGACAGAGGGACTGAGAGACAGAGGGACAGAGGGACAGAGGGACTGAAAG
>VXBR01002963.1:85060-105605 GCA_013400215.1 Cisticola juncidis | reverse complement strand
ACAGAGGGACAGAGGGACAGAGGGACAGAGGGACTGAAAGACAGAGGGACAGCGGGAGAGAGGGACAGAGGGACAGAGGGACAGAGGGACAGAGGGACAGCGGGACAGAGGCACAGAGGGACAGAGGGACAGAGGCACAGAGGCACAGAGGGACAGATGGACAGAGGGACAGCGGGAGAGAGGGACAGAGGCACAGAGGGACAGAGGGACAGAGGGACAGAGGGACTGAGGGACAGCGGGACAGAGGGACAGAGGGATAGCGGGAAAGGGGGACAGAGGGACAGAGGGACAGAGGGACAGAGGGACAGTGGGACAGGGGGACAGAGGGACAGCTGTGGCACATCAGTCACAGATCCAGGTGGTCCTTTGCAACTTTGCATCTGTCTGAGCGACACCAGCATCCCAGAGTTCCACAAAATCGCTTTTCCCCATATAGAAATGGGAAAAAATGATATTATTGAGTCAGAACTTTCAAGGGAATATAACAGACTACTCAACACTTTCGTTTGTACTAATTTCATTTGTTGCTAATTACACAACAGATTATCCAATCTAAACAAAGAAAGCCCATGACAGTCCTAAAGTTCTAGCACTGTCGTGGGATGTGAAGTTAATAAACTTGCACAGCTTCCTGCAAAGAGAGTCCTTACAATTCTCTCCCCTTTTCAGCTCTCTGTGTTTGCAAAGAAACCAGATCAGGAAAAGAGGGTCTCCATTCTCCCAGTTAGATTTTGCTTTTTCATGGTTTCTTAAATGGAATTAATGCAAGAAAGGTTCTGCTCAGAATACTTCCTGTTTGTATGCTTCCCTTCTCCTAAAAGTTTCTCCCATTGTGGTAATGTGAAATTTTAAGGTCTATCAACATAAATTTTAGAGAGGATGAAGTGCTCCTCTCCTCTGAGAAGCAACTTGTGTCTTACAAAAAAAGCATGAAAACTTGTCTAAAAATGGAGAAGATCTGATAAATATACTTTATATGAAAAATATCAAAATCTATAACAGAATATAAAATTATTAATTAAAAATGTGCATCCTTTTCAGATTCACTGATATGCCACGTATCATTCAGGCTGGCTGTAATATCTCTATGACACTGTTTCTTGAGATATCCAAAATTCCACAAAATTTAATGGACCTACTCATAAGTACCACAGATCCCACTATGAATTCTGAAATATTTTATTTCCTGTAATAACCTGTTTAAGCAGGAAGTATGGAACTATTTTAAGCAGGTACTTCACATGAAGCACCCTGAAAGTAAAAATATTTGTCCCTTGTTTCTGAGGTTATCCTGCCTGACTTTGGAATACTTTTTATCTAAGTGGTATCTTTTGTCACAGATACAGATGACAAATTTCCTACCTGAAATACCAGTGCCAAGGCAGCCAGGACAGTGCCAACCCTCTGAAGTTTTAGCACCAAAATTCCAGATTTAATTGCTTATCAAAATACGTCACTGCCCTTGCATCCACTCTTGTTATTTCTCACACTGTTCCTCTCATCCTCCTTTAATATCCAATTTTTGCATGTGCTTTATGCTTAGAAGGACACTGAGTCCTGCTGAGTTCATCAGTTTTAATTGCACTCCTTTGGTGTATTCAGCATGAGCTGAATAAAATGTAATTTACATTTCCTACATGAAATCACTTGATTCACAGAATATCTACGTAAGTTTTAATGCCTCTCTAGACATAAAAAAATCTTTTAAAAATTTGCAGAACTCTAATAGGTTCACATGAAACCATTTTTTAGTTTCTGTCTCTTTGCCAAAAGGTAAATAACTAAGGAAATTTCATGCCCATCCCAATCTGGTCCCATATGAGGGAAAATAAGAAGCACAAGTTTTATATGCAGGGCATTTGTGCTCCTGAAATGGGCACCCTGTGACAGAATTCAGGCTGAACAACACCCAACAGCAAAGTTCCCATCAGAACAACAGAACTACTCTGATTTTTCACATTAAAAAAATCTATTACTTCTCTTCTGCTGGGGTGTGTTTTATATTAGTGGCTCCCACATAGCAATTAAACACCTCACTCCAGTGAAGGTGAGAACTATTTGTTGCTTTTGTACACTTGACTGCAAAAGAAGTCATTACATACATAACAGCCTCCATAAAATTGAAGATGATTTAGCAAATATTGCATGGAATAGATAAAAGCATGAATAAAAATATTATTATGTACACATGTAGCTATAGTGCAGAGAAAGGAAGATTTAAGAGTAGCATAAATTTCTTCTTACAGCAGTGTCAGTTATGATCCTACACAAATGTGCCTTAAAAAAGGAAAATTATCAACAGCTCCTTGCACACAGCAAGAACCTTGTAACAAACTTTTGAGAGTATAAAATCATGCTACCATATCTTAGTGTTTGCCATGTATTTTTTACTTCTATTTTCTTTCCTTATCCAAGCTCAGAAATACAATGCAATTTATTGCTTCCATTGAATAAGGAAAAGAATGTGCTTACGAATAACATAAGTAATGCAGAAAAAGCCACACGTTCTGGTGGGAAACTGTTCCTGTTGTAGAAATAAAATATATACAGCTATAAATATAATAAATAATGCTCATTCCAAAGCATGGCCACCTCTTAAGGAATAAAGCCTGGAGCCAGAGCAGGGGAGCAGGCTGGCAGAGCACTCCTGGCGTTTGTCAGGAGCCCTGCTCAGGCTGACAGAAATATTAACCACAACCCATTCCAGTGCTTTGGTTTATCATGGTGTGACTGATGTGCAAACAGTGCCCCAAGAAGCTGCTTACACAAAGTGTTGGTTTAACCTGCACTCTGCAGCTCTTTACATCTGTGCTAACTGTGGACTCCCAGCTGACACGTTAAAAAAGCTCTTACTTAGGTTTGACACTTGCAGCTTCTAAATGATTTTAGCAAGTAAATTCTTTGTTGTCTTAGGCAGCAAAAAAAGTAAAGAACATTGACCTGACTTCCTTTCCTTTCCCCTTCCCCTTCCCCCTTCCCCTTCCCTTTCCCTTTCCCTTTCCTTTCTTCCAAAATCAAAATCAAAGTTTTTCCTTTTCTTTACACAGTGGGAGGACTAAACTGTGATGAGTTTCTGGGCATGCATAAGGAAAGGAAATAAATGACTATTAAAACCATGTAGATATTTAAGTGAAATACATTTAAATATTTTAAAAACTTGAAGCTACAATACATAATCAGCAAATATTTGGAAGCATAACCGCCAAGATAACAGTGCTGCAATGAAAATATCACAATATACATGACATGACAAGGCTAATTTTTAATCTTTAACAGCCTCAGCATTTCTAACTTCATTAAAATTTGAAATTAAATGTGATGTCCATATTCCAACTAGGAGCACCTTCCAATAACAACGGTTAGGTTGATACCATCAGAAGCAATAAGAATACATTAATAATTCATCCTTACACAATCTGATCCCTATTATCAATACACACATGAAGAAATGAAACACTCTTAATGGCCATGCAAGTAACGTATTAAACACAGCAGAAAACTATTATGATAAAAATATAAAGTATATTTGATGACAAATACCTTGGAGAGATCCCTGAAGTTGCTGGGCAGTGTAAGGTCCAACTCCTCTGACTCGTAGTTGGTGATAACCCAGGGGAACACAGGGTACTGATTCAAATCATTGTAAGTTCGACCTGACAAGCAACAAAAATCCCCACTGTGAGTAAAGAGTTATATTTAACTAAAATACCAACAATATAACTTCATGAGCTGTTTGAAAGAACTGCAGTTTATTTCAGATCTGCTATCATTCCAATATTCTACTTTGCTTTATTGAAAGGATAATGGAAGAGTTGACAATATTTAATCTAAAACATTTCAGCCTGTTCCACTTTAATTGTAAACTCCTTTGCAAACAGTAAAATTGACAGTTAAATTCACTCATTTCCTATGCATTTCTCCTTTCCTTGTTTATGTCCTCTTGCCTTCCATTTCCTTAAGGTCAAACTCTTTAAAAATTGGAGGGGCAATCATTTTTGTTGATACTAAAAATTAAAACATTCTTTTTACATAGTGTCTTAAATAAAATATGTGAAAGAGAATGAGCTAGTTCATTCTCTTTGAATTGTTCTGTCTAAATTCAGAACAATTTTTCAATTAATAACTGTTTCATGCAGAGAATTCACTTTGAGAAGAATTCATCCTTGCCTACTATCTATGGATATGCCAACATTTTCCAGGACAGAAAATTTGGTCTGGATACAGGTTCTTGTGTATATCCTCATGGATCTAAGATGGAAATAACACACTTCTTACAGTAAAACCAAAATATACAATTAGAATAAGTACATACCATGCACACATACACACCCCAAAGCCTGGTTTCTAAGTTTAAAATGCAATTTTACATGGATCCTGCCTATTTTCATTATATTGTTGCAGAGGCTCATTCATTCATATCATCTTCAATCAGCATGTTCTGGAGATGTTGTTCAGCTTGGTTTTAAAAGTCTCCAAAGAGGTTTTAACCTCTTCCCCAGGAATATTATTTTACAATCCAGCCCATAAGGTTGTCAGAAAACATTTTCTAAACCTCCACCAAAGTTTTTCTTCTTCCAGTTTTCTGGAATTTTCTTGGCATTTTTCCATCCTGATTTGCAGTATTTTTCCATGGTAGAGCCAGTCCTTCCCTAATCACTTGGCTGTGTTGCACATTATCTCTTTCTGAGGATTAAAGCTACTTACACCACACTGGGATAACTATCTCCCTTTAATTCCCTATCATGGGCAACTCAACTTTCAGCATTATCTTTCTGCTTCTTTTAACCTCCAACACCACGCAGATAAGAATTCAATTTATTATTTCAATGGAATATTAAACTGAAAAGGGTCATTCATTAGAGGCACAGGATACAGAGTCATGATGTGCCTGATTCAGCTCCAGCAGCAAGGAGGGAAGCAGATCGACCCCTACCTTTAAAAATCTGCCAGCACCCTGGCACCTCTGACTTGATGACTGATTACAGAGAGCACCCAAACTGACCATTTGTATAAAATGCAATTAGTGCAAGCACAGGCATTCGTTATATCAGTCCTGTTAGCAAGAGCTGAGCCTGAGAGGGAATTAACAGAGCTTTCACCACTGTCAATACCGCAGGAAACAGCTGGAAACTGAGACATTCTCTACGGTGCTCAGAGGAGAGAATAAGCTGGAAAATAAAAGGGAAAATAAAAGACCCAACAGGCAGCCTCCACTCAGTAAACTGAAGCCCAGCTGGGGCAAGATGGGTTAAACAAAATATAGCTCAGCATTTACAGAATGAGTGGTTAGGACAAAAATAAGGGGACACAAATTAGGGTTGGGTTTGGATTAATGGGGTCCTGGGACAGCAGCTCAGAAAATACCACAGAAAACAGCTGGAAACTGAGACATTCTCTACAGTGCTCAGAGGAGAGAATAAGTTGGAAAATAAAAGGGAAAATAAAAGACCCAACAGGCAGCCTCCACTCAGTAAACTGAAGCCCAGCTGGGGCAAGATGGGTTAAACAAACTATAGCTCAGCATTTACAGAATGAGTGGTTAGGACAAAAATAAGGGGACACAACTTAGGGTTGGGTTTGGATTAATGGAGTCCTGGAAGAGCAGCACCGGCAATGCAGGCACTGCAGCCTTTTTTGAGACCAGCCATGCATCCTTTAACATTGGTATTTATTATAATTAACATTTAACATATGCTCCAGGAGTATCCTGCTCCCTGGCTGAGATTTCCCAGCCCTACAGAAAACTTGTTGCATCGATGATATTTAGGGAGGATAGCACTTATGGAAATTAGAACTTAGGACACTGAAGATAAAGAAGTTCCTATTTCTGAGGCTTTCCTAAATACTTGACAGTCTACATAGTTCCTGTCCCCCCACAACAGTAACAATATTCTGATTTTAAGTGCAGCTCAGTACAGCACTATGACTATCTCTCTAGTTTTACATAAATATAATTACAAATAAAATAAATTTAGGAGGATTTTTGTGAAGCTCTTCAGGACAAAATCATACAAAGAAAGAAATTACTAAAAGAGCTAAATCTAGTTGTGCCCTCTGGTTTTTGTGCCATGATTCCCTCCTTTTCTGTGCCATTACAGTAATTTGGATGTACAATTACAGTAATTAGCAATACCTGCTATGGTGTTCAGAAACATCAAATACTCAAAGTTGGAAATCTCTCGGTGTTGCCACCGCTGGGTCATGTTGGAAGCTTTGAAGATCTGTCGTGGACTAGCCAAAGAAATACGTCTGAAAACAAAGAAAATTGGGAAAGAAATCATGAGAAAACAGGGTGGCTTTTCCTTTTTCCATATCTGATTTTTAGTGGCTGTAGTAGATATTCTTTCCACCAGGCCTAAGCTAGATTTCTCTGGAGATCAAACTGCCACTCAGATACTTGAAGTTCATTTTTAAAGTTTTATAATCTAATAAGAATAAAAGAATTAAAGCATCTGACAGCTGGATATGTCAAGATTTGAAAAATTTCCAGCAGAAACCTTTACAGCTGTGCAAATCCAGCTGCTCTGTGACTGCTTGATGAATTACAGAAACATGTTACTGGAGATTCAGAGAGATGGAATATTATTAAATAAGAAAATTACAATGCTTTTAGAATTTCATGTAAGAATCAAGTAATCAAGTCATCTTTAGGGAGAGGTTTTTTAAATCCCTCAAGAACAATGGAAAACACTGATAAGATGATAGAATTTCATTATGAAGTCCATCCTCTTGAGATTTAAATTCTGGGCAGCGTGGAGGAGTTACTCATAAATAACTCAGACTTTCAGAATTTGATGCCAGATTTCCTAATGTTTGTGAAAGAAGACTGTGGAGTCATTCCTTGGAGTGATAAATCAAACAGAGAAGAGTTTATCATAAAATTCCCAAGACTGTTTTGTTCATGATAAAAACATCTGTAAATACCAAACCCACATCACTTAGGGAGGAAAAAAAATCTGTATGCAGTTTTAACTAACAATTCTTTACAGGTATTGGTGAACAATTCAAGGAAACTGTAACTGAGTTCTTTTTTAATAACCTTCATTATGTTGCAAACAAATTAATCAGTACAAAGATTGAAATTTTGAGTAAATGTGTCTTCAATGTACATTTAAAATTTTTTACATATAATTTGTTTCTGTAAATAGAAATCCTAATATTCTTACACACAGAATGGTTATGATTGCAATCCAAGAGATTCTTTGTTTCTGGACTCCATAAAAAAACTATAAAACACAACAGAAAACATCACAAACTGTTTTAATCCCATTTCTATTAACAGAAATCTATGAAAAATAAAAATCTAAAGTAACAACAATTAAGATACTCCCTAAGGGTTTCCTGCTGCATCTTCTCTAAACCACTGGGTGTAAATGCTTCAAACCATGTGGGCTGGTTTGATGGGGAAAAAACCCCAAAAAACCTCTTAGAACTGACAGATAAAATGAACTGCAATTGTAAAATACCTGGTCTGGGGTAGCCCAAAGATGGTCCCAATCCCCACCCGAGGCAGACAATTCACCACTTTCTTCACTGTGGCTTGGTCAGGGAAGTTGAACATGACACCCACTGTGGGAACAGGAGTTAAAATACAAAATGATTTTACACATTCTGGGCTTTCTCCACCAACACAATGCAACCCTAAGCTCAGGTGTTCAGCAGATCAGACACGTTTCCTTCAGGTTGCTGTAGATATTTTTATTTTTTTAATTTCCAGGACTCCTTTTATATATCACCAGCAGGAATCTCAACAGCAGTTGTCACTGTTGCACATCTTACATTTGTTTCCCTTTATGAACAGTAATTAAACCTATATGCACAGATTGACTGCCTTGAAGTAATTAAAAAATTATGTATTAACTGGTTCCCACATTTACTAATTTACTTTCTAGATATTTTCTAGAAATAGTCTTCAAAATACTGATGCTAAAAATCTAAATAACATCTGATTATGGTATAACCAGTGGCCATTTATGACTTCAGAGAGTACAACAAGTGTTTGTGCATATGATCAATATTCTGTTGGACCATACCATTACCAAAACAATGGTCTACATTTTAAATAAAGCATGAAGGCACAGCAGTCATTGGTCTAATCCAGCAGTGAAATTCTTTCATTTTGCTGTTCTTGGTGTGTACAATAGGTATTGACCCTCCAAGGGGACACAGAAAATCCTTCATGGATAACAGATCAGAGGTGGGACTGCCCTGAGCAGGAGTCCTCAGAGAATTCCAAATAAACACGTGGATATAAATGAAAGTGAGGCATTGATAATGCACAGTTCTCATGCTTGATCATAATTTATCACTGAAATGAAAATCACAAGGAGAAACTAAATTACAAAAAACAATAACTTAAATATTGATAATTTCTTCTCTGTCTATGCCAATCCATGTCAGAACAGACATGACTGAGCATCCCCACAGAAGGGACTGTCCCCACACCCACACTTTGGGCTCTCTTTGTCCCTCTGCAGGCTCAGGTACCTCTGTTGGCCATGAAGATCTCCAGGGCCGTGTTCTGCAGGAGGTAACGTCGGGAGAAGATCGAGCGGATCTCTGAGAAGAGCCACTTTCCATGGAGCCCCTCCGTGTATGCCAGAATCTAGGAGAACACACAGGGAGGGTGTTTGAAATATTTTAAATATCTTAGCTGGACAGGTAACACCTTGCAAAAGTGAAGCTCTTGGACCACAAACATGGATTCTACCAATTACATGCAGCAAAATTAAAATATGCTCAAACTTCAAATCATGCTGTGAATCTCTAATGTATTTTTTGCACTCTTGAATTCAACTAGTCATGTCAAATATTTTAAACATTTGCTTGCATTTTTTTCCTTTAAAGACAACTGTATATTTTTCATAACAGTTTCAGAGTTTCAGAAACATTATTAAATGTTTGGCACTTCAGCAAAGCACAAAACCATATTCTGCAATGCATTTCTAAGAGCTTTAGATGTATCTGCACTCCCTTCAGCGCTGTAATAACAGGCCTGTAACAAATAAGCAAGAAAAAAATGTCTTTAAAGAAAATAAAACGTTGCTGGGGTTTATCGTTCAGGCAGCCCTCATTAATTCTGGAACTGGAAAGGTTGGCTGTGTAAGAGGTTAAGTATCATTTTGTCAGCTAAGGTTAAACACAAACCTGCAAATGAACTCAGCATAATCTCTCTGTGGAGAAAGCGGCTGTCAGAGTAACTTGTTACAATCCCTGTCATCCCCCCTGACAGACACAGATGCTTGGTCTGCCTTCACAATTCACACTAATCCCATTTTCAGTCCTCGGCCACTTTGTTTCTTTGTTGCTTCACTTTTTCCCTTTTTGGTTTCAAAGCTTAATTATGGAAGTGTTAAGGGACAGAGAGACTGGACACTTCTCTACCTCAGATTAACAAATCATAGGAGAAGGAATATCTGAGATTTGTCAATTTTACCAAACACAAAAGCACTTAATAGAAACCCATCACAGAAAAGGAGAATCATATGCAAACCTCGTTAACATCACTCTTATCCCAATTTCACTTGAGCAAGATATTGTGTATAAAACCAAAAAAGTGAAATTCAAGTCTTTGTTATTCATTCCCTTTAGAAGAGGGACTTCTTGATGGCCCTCTGGTTTAACCAATGTGGATGAAGAGGTGTTAACTTTGCCATCCAATCATGTTTGTCTCTGTAAATAGTACATAAAGAAATTGCATTTTGAATAGAGATCTCTCTCTAGCATTCTGAGAAATCAGAGTCAGTGTGGTTTATTTCGTGTCCTACAGTGACACTATGGACCAGTAATGCACCTTTTTAATGCATGTCATACAAAGGCTGGAATAAATTGTAAATAAAGCCTTCTGATTTTCTCCTGCCTGCTGGAGCCAAGCACCTTTATTCCCTGTCCAGCAGCCCTGCTGTACCCATCCTCTGAGGCGCTCATTAACAAAACTCATCAGGACATGCAGGCAGCTGGGGCTGAGCACAGCGCTCATCCCGGGCTGGAGCGGGCTCTGCCTCACTTCAAAGCCTCTGGAGTTCAATTAAAACTGGATTAGATGGAGCAGAGCTGCTGTGGGACACACGGACAGCTCCAGGACAGACACACAGACAGAGGTCCAGCCCCAGTTTTTGCAGTTGCCCTGGAAACTGCAGCTCTGTGCCCTGCCCATCGCTGCGTTCCCTTCGTGTGTATTGCTGAGTGCTCCTTATGGAAACCCAGCTTTTACTCACAAGAAAATACCATTACAAATCCCCAGCTGCAGAAACCGACCCATTCTACAAATTAAATTCAGCGGTTTTATTATGGCAAACAAAATTTTTGATTTTTTTTAAATCGCTTCTGACATCAGAATTACAACTCTCCAAAACTATTTTTGCATTTGCCTGTTTTCACCCCTACACCACACAACACAGAACTCCAGAATTTAAGAACAACTATCTTCTCCATACTGTTGCACAGTATTTTGAGGTTAAAATTAACTCATTTCTGCCTTTTGTCACCAGCAGTTTTGGAAGAAGCTGTGGAGCAAAGGTTAATTAGAGGGTACAATCTAATCTGCAGAAATAGCAGTGCCTTCCCCATGTGAGAAATTATTTACAGAATTTCAGTTAATTCAAACATCAGACTGAAGTTCAATCTACTGCACATTTCATTTGTTTCAAAAGATACAGCACCTTACAGGAGAAAAGACAATTTATCCTGTTTACCATTTCATTTAAAAGCACATAAACAAATGAGGCAATTGTAAAGTTCTGCAGTTCCAAAAATCCCATCAGACAAACCGTTCTGTAGTTAGACCTTGGCAACAGCAGATGAACAGGCCTCATGAAAACATTACTAAAAATACAAAATTACTTTCCCTTTGGCATGAAGTCCTTTCTTTTCTTCAAGTATTAGAAATAAAGATCTAAACCTGTGCTATGTTCTCATACTGATGGCCCCAACACTGCACAGCTGCAGGAAACTCCCCAAGAAATGAAGAAAGAACAGCCAGGTTCAAACTCTGCTTGGAGAGATTCTGAAATCAGAATTGTATGAAAACAGAGGTAGCACAGTGCTGACCACAGATAGGATCATAAATAAATGCTCATGATTTACAGTCCTATCTCAGTGAATTTCCCAACATTCAAATGCTCATTTACCTGGAAGCTATCCTGTCATTTTACAGTTTTTAATGCAAATTCCCCATCCTACCTTTACTTCAAAACCCTCCTTGAATGCTGATCACAAACAATGTCTGTTGTAAAAGACCTCATGCAATAGTTAAAAAAACACCCTATAACTACAGCTGCCTCCTGAATTACAAAATATTTTACTGAAGGCTAAATGAACATTTTGCTTTACCTGTTAAGCAAGCCAATCAGCTATCATGTATTTTATTTTATTTTAGAGAAAAGTACTATTGATCTCGAAAATGTGAATAGGCTAGAAGTAATTAAGTCTGCAAATGGGTTATAGAACTGAAACAGTAATTGAATAATTATATTACTTTAATATGCCAGCCAACTTAACTGCCATGAGTAAAATAAAAGCTAAATAGCTTATTTAAAAAACTGATGCAGTTTTTTTTAAATTTTAAACAAGTTACAATGTGAGACAAAGAAAAGAAAAACAACAAAGCACTGAATAAATATAGAGAGCATTTAATTTACATTCTAATTTGATTACAGTTGAGAGATAAAATTTATAAATACATTCTAGCAGCACTCCAGGTCATTTGGGGTCATTTTTTACTCAGAAAGGGGAAATTACAGCACTCAGAGGGTAAAAAATCAGATACTCAGTTCACAAGAAACCTGGATTTCTACCTTAATCTCAGCCTAGCAACTGAGGATTCTTGGATTCTACTGCCCAGGTATGATTTAGTTCCTGGCTGCAGGTTCACAGTGAAAGGGTCTTAACTCTGCTCTTCATTTAAATACATCTAAGCAAAACTGAATTAACAGGGAATTAGATCAGACTATTAATAATAATAAATATAATAATAATAAATACTATTATTAATACGCTCCTCAATAAATCACAGTAATTTATCAGTTTATTTTGGATTTCTCCAAGAAACAACAAATCAGATGTTCCCTTTAAATCCCAGATATTTAAAAATATCACTTAAATCTCAGATATTTCCAAAATCAGCCCCTGAAATCCACAGGCAGTGAGCAGCAGCTCCCAGCCAGCCCCCTGTGAGTCTGCTACACAACCCTGCTCAGCATTTTCATGGGTGACAAACTCAATTAAACATATTCATTACTTTAATGTTCCACCAGACAGTTCTACACGGCATNTTTAGAGAAAAGTACTATTGATCTCGAAAATGTGAATAGGCTAGAAGTAATTAAGTCTGCAAATGGGTTATAGAACTGAAACAGTAATTGAATAATTATATTACTTTAATATGCCAGCCAACTTAACTGCCATGAGTAAAATAAAAGCTAAATAGCTTATTTAAAAAACTGATGCAGTTTTTTTTAAATTTTAAACAAGTTACAATGTGAGACAAAGAAAAGAAAAACAACAAAGCACTGAATAAATATAGAGAGCATTTAATTTACATTCTAATTTGATTACAGTTGAGAGATAAAATTTATAAATACATTCTAGCAGCACTCCAGGTCATTTGGGGTCATTTTTTACTCAGAAAGGGGAAATTACAGCACTCAGAGGGTAAAAAATCAGATACTCAGTTCACAAGAAACCTGGATTTCTACCTTAATCTCAGCCTAGCAACTGAGGATTCTTGGATTCTACTGCCCAGGTATGATTTAGTTCCTGGCTGCAGGTTCACAGTGAAAGGGTCTTAACTCTGCTCTTCATTTAAATACATCTAAGCAAAACTGAATTATTAGGGAATTAGATCAGACTATTAATAATAATAAATATAATAATAATAAATACTATTATTAATACGCTCCTCAATAAATCACAGTAATTTATCAGTTTATTTTGGATTTCTCCAAGAAACAACAAATCAGATGTTCCCTTTAAATCCCAGATATTTAAAAATATCACTTAAATCTCAGATATTTCCAAAATCAGCCCCTGAAATCCACAGGCAGTGAGCAGCAGCTCCCAGCCAGCCCCCTGTGAGTCTGCTACACAACCCTGCTCAGCATTTTCATGGGTGACAAACTCAATTAAACATATTCATTACTTTAATGTTCCACCAGACAGTTCTACACGGCATTTTAAAAAAAAATAAAAATAAAATAAATAAATAAATACTCGGTGACCTTTGTATTGATCAGAGCAAAATGGCTCAGCCTGGGTGTGGGTGGGGAGGGCAGTGGGGAGGGGGGTGCTAAAGGACTCTTATGTTTTCTCTTCCAATTACTGAAGGAGATGATAAAACCACAGCAAATGATGTATCAGCTCATTTTATCTTATCGCTTTGGGGCTAGGTGACAATGAAGTTCATATTTCACTGGTTCCCATTGAAGATTGTGAAAATTACTTGCCCTTGTGACCTGAAATTTCACTGGAAGACAGAAATTTCTCTTCTGCAAAGTAATGCAATTTTTCAGGTGTCAACCTTTAGCCCGGCTTTAAAAATTAATTTCATTTATATTAACCAATGATATTGATATTTTCACAGAATGCTCTTTGATACATGAACCACTGACTAGCAAATTGATGTGCTGGAGAAGGATGGAATTATTTTATTTGAAGCTGCTGGGGACAGACAGATTTACCACAAACTGAAATTCCTATTTCACATTATGCTGTTTATATTAGCCTCAAATACCTTAAGGCCTCTGGACCTGTAAACACTTTAATCTTTTGATAGGATTTAGTTCTGTTTCTAGATCCATTCACTTTTGAAATCATTTCTCTCCACACAATGAAGAAATAAAACCACCATGTGCTTGGAAATAATAAGAATAATAAGAATAAAGTCTAACTGTCACAGGCCAGGACATATATGACGGCATGAAAAATACTTCCCAGATTATTAAAATAGAGGAATGCACAATTATATATTCTCCCTTTATCCTGTCACTTCAACTGTATTTCAGTGTGAAAAAAACCATGCAATATAGATTTTCTGGAGGTGGTCTTCTATTAACTACAGGTAACCCTCTTCCTGATCATCCCAATCTAACCTGGAAATTAAATTACTGAAGGAGCCTGTACTTCAGAACTTTTCTGTTGACTGTCTGGTTCTAAACACCTCTAGCAGACTAAAAATCTGAATACAATGTTAGCAAATTTAGTACCAACTCTCTAACCCCTTCAACTGAGTCTCATAAACATTTTTTTTTCCTTCTTGACTAACCCTGCTGGCATTTAGAGAGCAGGGGTTCATTACCACCATCAGAAAACATCTAATTAACCTAAATAACAGGAAAATCTGATTGCTAAAGACAGATATGCAAAGTAAATTATGCAGCCTCAGATAGTGGAAGGTCAAAAAGAAGAAAATTAATGTAGGTTTGGGTGACTGTCCAAGCCCTACAATATGGACAAAGTTATATAACAGAAAGTTGTACCTGTCTTTGGAAAATCTGTCAGCAGGATTAGTTATGATAAAAAGGAGTGAGAATTGCAGGAATTCACAGATTCTTGTAAGAGTTGACTGATATCTTGATTTAGTTACATTCAGATTTAATTGCTAGCTGGATCTGCTCCTCAAGAGGGAGAAAGGAAAGGCTCATACAGATGTTTACATCACCTGGAGAAGCCATTTGGTTTTGCTGTCTTTTAAAGGTATTTAGACATTGAATTTTTGGGGTAGGGTGGGCTTTGTGGGGTTTTTTGTTTTGGGTTTTTTGGTGTGGTTTTTTGTTTTTGGTGTGGTTTGTGGTTTTTGTGGGTTTTTTGGTGGTTTTTGGGGTGGTTTGGTTTTTTTTTGGTGGGGTTTTTTGGGGTTTTTGTTTGTTTGTTTGTTTTTTGGTTGGTGTTTGTTTGTTTGTTTTTTGTTTGGTGTTTGTTTGTTTGTTTTTGTTTGGGTTTTTTTGTTTGTTTGACTGAAAGAATACCCTGAGTTGGAAGAGACCCACAAGAACCACTCAAGTCCAACTCCCAGGCTATCCCCAGGAGTCACTCCCTGTGCCTGAGAGTGTTTTCTGAACACTTCCTGAGCTCTGTCAGGCTGATCCTGTGATCCCTGGCCTGCAGAGCCTCTGTTTCAGAAAAATAAGGCTCATGTTTGCTGTAAATGTCCCTTCAAATTTGTACTGGGACAGCAAATGGGAAGAGTCATGTCAGATTCCCACTGCTGTGCCCTGCACCTGCCTGGTTCACCCCTTCCAGGACCTGACTTCTCCCATGGGCTGCCTCTCCCTGTATCCAAAGGTCTCTCCAGCAGGAACACGTGCAAGGGGAGGCAGAACCACAACCAAGAAGGAACCACCACACCTGCAGCACTGGCAGCTGTCCAGAGTCTGCTTTTCCATCTCATCTTGCAGAAGGAGGAGCAACAAGCAAACGAAATTAAAATTAAAATAATTTCAATGCCAAAAAAGAAGGAATTTTTTTTAAAATCAGTGACCTGTAAGATGAATTTCATATCCCTTCATCAGAAACAAAACAAAAACAAAACTCCCCCACACATCTGGCAGGAAGCTGGGATACCAGTCATAGGAAAGCTGCATCTGATCAGCTCATTAATGGAATCAAGCCCATACACAGCAGAGCAGATGTGCCTGTCCAAGGCAAGGAGAGGGGTCAGACCCAGAGCTGCCAGGCCTGGGTTCACATCACAGGGCTCTGAGCTGTGTTTGGTGAGGGATGTGCCACAGAAAGTGCCCCTTGCAGAGGGATGAGGATGCAAAAATGGCTTAAATGTCACCTTTGTGCTGCAGGGACCAAATCCCCTTCAAGTCAAGTGGGGCAGCTGCAGGGGCTGATTTCATTTGCCTCGTTTGGGATGCCCAGGACTGTTACCCTGGTTTGGAAGAGTTTTTTAAGCCTTCTATAAAGTTCTTCATATTAGAGTCAGAAATGTTACCTTATCACACTTGCTGCTATAAACAATGGCCATGTTTTGCTAACTCTTTCATTGTTTACATATTTCTAGGTGGGAGGAGAAAGGTGATTGACAGTTGGCTTGACCAATGTGGGTTGAGAGGTGGAATTCCATCCTCCAATCCACAGGCCACATAAGAAATGTATAAATCTGAGTTTTGTAAATAAACTCACCCCTTTTTCTTCCTGCTTTGCTTACCAGCGTGTCCTGGTGTGGTTCTTTCCATGTCCAGAATTTCAGAACTTTTCTGTTTGACTGTCTGGTTCTAAACACCTCTAGCAGACTAAAAATCTGAATACAATGTTAGCAAATTTAGTACCAACTCTCTAACCCCTTCAACTGAGTCTCATAAACATTTTTTTTTCCTTCTTGACTAACCCTGCAGAACACTGAATAAATCTTCCCTCTTGCCCTCAGAATTTGGGAACTGCTCTAAAACCCTTCCCTGCTCAAGCCCCTCTCCACTCACTGCAAGTTCATTTACTGCAAACCAAAGCCACAGACAGATATGACAACAAACCTGTAAATAGTTTCATCTTTTGATAGGATTTAGTTCTGTTTCTAGATCCACTCAGTTTTGAAATCATTTCTCTCTACACAATGAAGAAATAAAAACACCATGTGCTTGGAAATAATAAGAATAAGAATAAGAATAAGAATAAGAATAAGAATAAGAATAAGAATAAGAATAAGAATAAGAATAAGAATAAGAATAAGAATAAGAATAAGAATAAGAATAAGAATAAGAATAAGAATAAGAATAAGAATAAGAATAAGAATAAGAATAAGAATAAGAATAAGAATAAGAATAAGAATAAGAATAAGAATAAGAATAAGAATAAGAATAAGAATAAGAATAAGAATAAGAATAAAGCCTAGTGTCACAGACCACAGATCAGTACCTATAAGATGGCATGGAAAATACTTCCCAGATTATTAAAATAGAGGAATGAAAGAGAGAAATTGTTAATTATTGAAGGACACATCTCCTGTGTGCTCTTTTTATAACAAAGTCCCATATGAGTACACGTCATGTTTTCTATCTGTATTCTTACATTTGTCTTATATTCCTGGAAAAGCAGATTATTTCTCAGATGAAAGAACTGACTGAAATCAGTCACTGACCAAGGTTTTGTTATGTTCTGTGACTGCAAGGGAGAACCACATAAGATCACCCATAGAAATAATTTGTCCAATTAAAACTTATCCCATGTATTTAAAGAAAAAAAAATGGGAAGAGGAGATTTTATACAACTGCTGATATTGATCTTAGTACATGCTAAATTCAAGTAATATAAATTCAGTTTTCAAGCATTCCTACAAGCAGAGACTCTTTTCCAAGATTAAACAAGGCAGGGGCACAGTTAATGTGAGGTCTACAACCACATCCATGATTCTGGGGTAACAGAACAAGAACATAACCCTTATTTCAGCCTAAAAATGCAATAGAAAATTAAGCTGCATTTCTAGTCCAAATGATTGATAAGAAAGGCTGGAAAATGTGATTCAAGTGTAACAGATACACAGACAGCAGTCTGGGGATAGCTGAACAATTGATCCAACAACGTGATTTGCCTTGCCATTCCCCCTGGGGTATTAAATCTAAAACTTGCTGCTCCTGAGGGCCCAATAAAAAATAAGTCTATCAAAGAATTCTGCAGATGACAGGAGGAGAGAGGGCAGTAAGTCTGTGTGAAAATCTTAGCTCTTGTGAAGAATTTCAATCTGGGCTGTGTTATGCATTTATCTTTCAAACCCACAGTGCTGTTTTGAACAACTGGAAGTTTTCCTAAGAGCCAAAAAAACCCAATTTTAACGTGGGAGTATTGACAAAGCCCCAATTTCCAGCCAATACATAACAGTGTTTCATAAATGCTGAAGTCAAGAGTGAAAAGTATTTTCAACTGCTTCTCTTTAGAAAATCCTAACCCCATAGCAATATCCTATCCTAAGTGCTGCCAAGAACTAAGTTCCCTGCAAAAATACAGCAATTTATCCTGCTCGTGCATCTTTCATTTACAAAACTAACTTAAGGCAGCCTGTGAATAGGCAACTCTTATCAAATAAATTTACCACATTTGAAAGAATGATGTGGGAGCTCTTTTTAAATCTTTTTTCAAGTAGGGAAAAGACCCTATCTGGATAGCAGCTCCCCTTCTAGTCAGCTCCACGTTTTGAAAAAGGTGTATGGTTTTTTAAAAGGAGCAGGAAACTGAAGGCATTGCAAAAAAAATTTGATTTTACAGTGGGGTTTGCAGCTCTTAAGTGATTTTTGGTGTGGAACTCAATGTTCTTTCTTTCTTTAGAAAAAAATAAATAAAATTTTAAGGCAGAAGATGTACCTTTAGGGTTTTCTCTAGCTGAAATACTTACAAGTAAAACACCTGTAATCAATTCTTCCCATAACATGTTAGCATTAGAGATACTCAAGTGAGTAACAATTTTAAGATACATGTTAGAGGAAAGAAGATTTGAGATCTGAAGTATAAAATATCTCACCCTACAAAGAGGGACACGTCTACAGCTAGAAACTTGAGCAGATTTATTGCTACAAGATAATCAATTTTCTATTTGAGGAGCTGCAAGTTGAAATCTTGTGGAGTTTCACGTTTAGAACTTATTACAGGGCAGGGAAAGCAATTCTCACTCTTCCTTGAGCACATGAAAAGCAGTGGCTGGAATGCAAAACTTGAGACTAAAAATAACTCAGACACATGCAGGAGCACCAGGGAAGAACTGATAAACTGATCAATAAAACTGATCGATAAAACTGATCCTCCCTGCTTGACAAAACTTGCACTTGCTTATCCTCCTTTAATAACCATACAGGGGGGTTTAATGTGAATTTTAAATTTTACAGAAGACCTAACAACTTTAATTTGTTACATTAATTGTTGATGCTTCAAACATACAGTGGTAATTGCACCCACCAAAAAATAACTAAAATTGGGAAATATCTGCTTCTCAGCATTCTCCCCAAACAACATGTCCCTGCTGATAAAATCCACTTTTAAAAACATGTATCCTTGCAAATCTTAAGTCCTGTCATCTCATCACCCTGTTGGAGTTTGATGGATTACGCCTTTTCCTTATGTTCATTAATCTCATCACCTTATCTTTTACACCACTTCATTTTAGCAGAAAGGCAATAATAAAACCCTCATCCATTATCCTTTTACGCATCTAGTCAAGCGGAAATGGTTAATAACATGCTACAAATTGAACTTCAATCACCTCATTTTCTCCTTTGTCGAATGCACATTAAAGTATATTCCAAAAGTGCAATTTGTTTTACAGGGGAATTTGTGTTATATTGCTACAGACAACTAAAATTAAGTGTTTCTCAGTTTGGTTATTAAATATATCCAACTGTCCTTTTATCTCTGATACTAAAACATTAACTCATTTTATTAGGGTGTAATAATACAAGAGCCTTATCTCCCAGAACACAGGGACATCTAGTCTGCCTAATAGTAAGTGTTATACAATGGGTCATTTATCTTTTTCTTTTTTAAAAAATATGCTTCTGATAGTTTATGAATTGGGATATTATTGCAGATGAAATGGCTCTCCATTTAAGAAAAGTTAATTTGTTTACATGCAGGCTTATCTTCAAATGCAAGCCCTATTAGAGAAATGGTCTGTAACTGCCAGAGGAAGTGAAGAAGGAAAAGAGGTGGATGTGGAAAAATTTAGAGCCCAGTGATTTAATTCTGATCACCTCCTGTTTGAATATTACCTGTGCTCCATATGCACTTTGCAAACATTCTATCATATGATTCTACAAAACTGAAATAAGAGTCAAAGAGCTCGTTTTTGTAAGCTCTCCCCATTATTCTAAATACAGGCATATATTAGTACACTAAAAAAAAAGACATTTCTAAAAGAGCCCGTCTAGTGTAAAGAAGCTCCCAAATATGATTCATTTGGAGCTGCTTCCTCCAAAAAAAAAAATAAAATAAATAAATAAAAGGGTGGGTGAAATTCTAGCTCTATTTAATTCTCTTTTAAAGGATGCAACATCTTCTGCACTTTGTTCACCTTCTCAATGCAACAAGACTGGTCTGACCGACCCAGTAAAACTGCACATCCAAATAAACAAATACAACCACAAATATTGTCCAATTGTTACAATGACAAGGTATTATTAACTTAGTATTAACCTTGAAATACTCCACAGTTTCTTGAGCTATCCCAAACTGAATTTGATCTCGACTCAAAATTACACAGAGGAGTTAATATGGTTTTCATCCACTCAAATGCAGAGTCACTGAATTCAACCAAAATATTTTATTATTTGCTAAACCCTGCATGTTTAAATTTCATCCACCCAAATGCAGAGTCCCTGAATTCAACCAAAATATTTTATTATTTCCTAAATCTTGCATGTTTGAATTTTCTTTTCTAGTTTCACACATGACCACCAAAATAGTGGCTGGCATCCCAAACCTGCACACAGTCAGCACCTTAAATTATTAGAGGCATTTCAACATATTAAACTGTAAAAATACAGATTTCTAAACTCTGAATACACAGAAATTGATCTAAATCATTGACTGCTTTCTTTTTTCCATTTTGATCATTTTTTGATAG
>VXBR01002963.1:62560-80060 GCA_013400215.1 Cisticola juncidis | reverse complement strand
GCACAGAGTAGAACAGTGAAATACACATTAAAGTGTAAATATACTCTTCATGCTAATTCCTCCATGACATGTATATACTGAAACTTTTTCAAGTTAGTTAGTATTTACAACCACCAAGAAATACTTAATTCTTGAAGATTTTATGCCTCTTAAAGCCACATAAAGAAATAAAGTATATTTAAAGGAAGTTCTGCTGTGTAACTTACATCATCACATGTGAGTAATGCAGTGAGGTGTCAGTACAAAGACAGAAAATGCTGCCACTCAACAGTGGCTTTACTCAGAAATGGAAAAACTTGATCCTCATTATGATGGCTGGCAAGAAACAAATCCTTAACACACAAATACAGAAGAAACCTTTGTGGGAGGTGCAGTGGATAGCAAAACTTCTTCAACAGAGGTTATAAGAAAGGCCATCTTAATTCCTGCAGCATTTCTATCTGGCCTGTGATGGAAATATCTACCTAAAACTTAGCAGCAAGGTACTTCCACCTCTGAAAAAAGTCAGCTCCCAGCTACTTCTACAGGAGAGTTAGAACAGGTGAAACAGAGGTACAAACTCATTTTGAACATTAATGAACATTTGCTTTAAGTATCCACAAAGCCAAGACACAGTGCTGAGCAGTGAGTGCAAATAGACACCAACCCCTCCATGCCCCCTTAGCCCATGCTTTATTAACTGAATGAAGACAATGAGGAGACTCAAAATGCTCATTCATGTTGTGCCAACATTTCAGAACACTAAACAGGGACCCAGGCAGGCACAGTGCAGCCCCTGGGCTGGGACAGCAAAGTCTCCTGCCACTGAAGCTCACACGGTGAATCTGTGTCAGTCTTGCTCACCAGGCTTCACACCAAAGACATGCCTGGGGTCAAAGTGTTTGCCTTTACCCAGAATAAAATCCTCTTTGTTTTCAGCCTGTGTGTTTCCACCAAAGGAACCCCCTGAGAGCAAACTGAACTGTTGTTCCAGCAGCTCAGGTGCTCTTCAGCCACGCTGTCACCTCACAGATGCTGTCAGGAAACACTGACCTGGTCCCTGCTGTACCCAGTCCTGCACCAGCAATCCAGCCTGGAAGGATTCACGCCCAGGGTCCACCAAATCCAGCTACAAAACTCACTCAAGAATCCTGGGGCTCCAAATGTGCTTCTCACCCCTTGAGTGCCAAAGACTCGTCCTGGTTACTCCAGGGCACTGGCAGGCAGGAAATCTGCAGATTCCCTCCTATGGATCCAGCTGACCTCTGGAGATGATTCCCTGACACTGCATTTCTGTAGCAATTATTCCTTTTTGGCATTCCCTGTGCCTCAAGGGACACTGCATCCTCAACTGAGACACTGCATCCATCAGAGGGAACCTTCCTGACTTCATCTCTGTGCAAGAGGGATCTTCTCTTTTATTCCTTCACCTCTACTTTTTTATAAATGTACTTCAGTTTACCATTTGGAAAGTTGTAAAGAAATGTGTTTTTGCTGTTTTATCCCAGCCTGGACTGAGTTAAGGATGGTTTCAAGATAATAGGATACATCAAGGCATTGCTCTCCCAGGAGCATAATAAATCTGTAAACCAGGGTACTGGGGCACATTAGTGCACACCTCAATTCTCCTCCGTGTTCTTCACAGTATCCAAAGGGTGACAGAACACGTGTCCAAAAAGCTGCAGGGGTTGAAAGCTTGTGTCAGAGGGGTCAAAGGAAGAAGAACAATCTTTTAATAACTCAGAACGACTAAGAGGAATGCAGCAAAAACGGCAGAGAGTTTAGCTTCCATCCAAACATGAAAGATCCGCAATGTCATTTGTAACACGAGACAATTAAAAATCAAAGAATTATATCCAAAATCTCATGCCTATGAAACGCCTGAGGGAAATGTGGCTTTACCATTCCAGGTGAAAAACCTGAACCACTTCCTGCAATCCAGAGGATGCACCAGAGAGCAATCCTTGTGACAAGCAGGCTGAGAGCATCCCTTCCACAGCTACTGAACCAAACACAAATCCAGGCTGCTGCAGCCCCACACTCCCTGCTACCCCAAACATTCCTGCCCCCAGCACAAGCACCAGGGAATGACAGACAGAAAACTATTTCAGGGAGCTGAGAACTGGCTCTGTTAGGGTGAGGGGATTTTTTCCAAGGGGAACAGGCACTGTGTGTGCATTGCAGCTCACACCAAACCTGCTCCGTGCTGACAGAGCACACAGCTGTACACTGAATTTGTACACTGAATTTTCCTACCCCCAGACACAATGTCACAAAAATGAAACAGGGAACTCTGAACTACTTGGTGTGTCCCAATCATCTCTTCCTCACCAGGCACAGCGACTTTCCATTCTAACAGGACATGGAAAAATGTCCTTTTCTTTAAGGAGTTTCTGAAGGTTGCAGTAAGGACCAAAAAAACCCCCAATATTCTATTAAAAAATGCAAAATATCTCCCATTACTGAGGCTGTTTAGATTAAATACTGACAATAATAATTAGAGAAATAACTGCTAACGCTACACATTAAGAAACTGATTATATAACCACAGATCTACAAGAGTAAGTTCAGTGACAACAAAATATTGTCAAAGTGTAGAATGTTCACACATTCCAAAATCATTTCTTGAATTGTTCTGTGCATCTCTCCATCATGAAGAACCCTTTTGTTGCCTCATGCAGTTGAAAACTGCATAGCAAAGTACACATTTTAAATGGCATAAGAACCTGATATTTAATTTTGAAGAGCAGAAAAGCATAAAGAGCATTTTTTAAAAAGCTTTGAACAGCTCTTAAGGCATTAAAAATACCTGGTTTGTACTGCTGACTAATATTTTAAGCACTGCAAGGTGGAAGTGCAAGCTTAAGGAGCGTGGAAGGTTACTCATGGTACATTAACTGTATTTTTCTGTGCAACCTACAATGCACCCATACAAATAAAAAATGCTTCCTTGGTGACATAATCACTGCCCTTTCAACAGCATTAGGCAAGTGAGTTCCATGCAGGCAGATTCCCTCCTGGAGTCAATCACTGCTGCAGCAAATCCCTGCCATTCCCTGGAGATCTGAAAGAGTTTTCCTGGGTATTATAATGGAGGAAAACGCAAGCACTTCACCAAAAATTGGTCAGATCAGTCTTCTCTGTGGAAAATGACCTGTCTTGAGTTTCTCGTCCTAGCTCAGACACTGAGTTAGTGTAACAATCCAGCCTTTCTGCCTAGGGAATGCTGCTGGGCCCAGAAAAATGGGATAGGAGGGGAATGATGTGGCCTCACAGAGAAAATCACTATTCCTTCAGAAAAGTGTCCAGTTCTTCCAGGTACTGCTCTAAACTGAAGAATGGACTGCTTTAAAACAGAATGAAAACAGAATTAAAAGCTCATCCTGTGATCCAGCGTGTGCCATATCTGAACACACACCAAGTTCCTGTGCCAGGACAATGACAAAAGACATGCCCATGCCCCACTTGTGTATGCATAAATAAGTATTTATGGGGTTTATTAACATTTTATTAACAATGAGGACCATTTGCTCCCAGCAGAAATTTACAGGAGCAAATTCCTTGCAAATACTTGTCAGATTTGGATAAATGTTCGAGATCCACCCTTGCATTTTTTCACTAGCCTACCTTCCTTCTGCAGTGAGGCATAAATTTTCTTTTAAATATACTGCACAGTAGTAAACACTGCTCGTGAATATAAGATTTATAGCACATTAATAAAATCATAGAGGCTCACTGGCCTTAAATATATGAGGCACACAATTTAAGTTTTCATGACTACCTCAAAAGAGACCTAGAGTTGCCATGCAGCAAGCTTAAATCTACAGAGTATTCACACCTACACATCATTCACCTCTTACCTATCTCTAATTATTTATTTTCTCCAGCAAAGGACAAACTTCTGAGAGATTAATACTATACACCCAGTGTGATATTGAATTTTTTAGTTTAGGATTCTTGAAAAAAGCAAAGCAGCACCTACAAGCAGCAGGGAATGTGGGATCTTAGCATTTATTCCTCATGAAAGAAATTAAAAAAAAAAATAAGGTTAAACATGATGCATTAAAATAATGATAACTCGGAGGCAGAACAACAAAAATATCTGGAATCCAGATTCCAACAAACAGCAGAAAAGTATCTGCAAGTAGCTTAGTAACAAGTGAGACAGATCTTCCCTAAAGGGGCACTGAAGATACCTGGATACGAGGAAAATCTTTGACAAATCCAACACAATCACACTTTCACCAGCTTTTCCTCCACCTGCCTCAAGCACAAGACCAACCAGGGATATTTTTGGGATGGGTAAGGTAAGCAGGATAAGCTGGTCAGACCAACTCTGTTTTGTAAAAGTCATTACAAAAGCCAGCAAAAGTTAAAGCAGCACCCAGCTGCTCTCACTCACACTGAATTCTGAGTTTCCTGCACTGGGAATTTCCTATTTCAGCCTGTCCCCCAAACCAGAAATCTGATTTATACCTACAGTCATAAGCAAGTCAACTCTACTGTGCAAGCCTAGAAAAATCAGCAAAGTTCCAATTCTGCAATCCCAAACACAGCCCCTCTCACACCAAAAGCTGTCCCCAAATACAACAACAGACAAGAAATCTTACATGGGTACACAAATACACAAAGCAATAGGAAAATCAAATTCAGTCCTTGAGAAACTACACTCCTCAATTTGTATTTGCATCATTTATACAAATTCCAAGTAGCTACAGCTCCATGAGGTGTTTTACACAGAAGCACCAAAGATGCATTCAGATCTATAAAAGGTAACAAAGGATGTCTCAAATACACAAAAGGTGATCCATGCTGACATAATTTTGTATGATTTTCACCAGTGATGTCATAACAAAATAACAGAGCTGTACACTCCTAAAAAACACAGTCTGAAAGTTGTAAGTTCATTTTAAAACATATGAGAATTTCTTCCAAATATTGCTACAACATACACACACACACAAGTATATATATATATATAATATATATAATCACTGTGTATTTAAATCACTGTGTATTTAAATCCATTACTTTAAAATAGTATCTCTTTGGAAGAATGAGAATTAATTTTGTACATTTGTACATTATTGAACAAATTCAGTCCTGCCTTCACTGGCACAAGCCTGACACAAACATTAAAGAGATCACAATGCAACTTTCTGTGCAGTTAAATTAGATAATGCACATAATGCACTGCATGCTATTGATTCTGAAATGACATTGTGGAACAGAATCCTGCTTAAGTGTGCCACACTCTCCAAAAGATCTTACCCTTAATTATTTATCAGAGACAAAATGCAGTCATTTTCAGAATTTACTGATCAGCATTCTTTATCTTAATGTTATACTCTGAGCTGTGCACAACATTTTCACATTTGCAATATTTGATGCAATATGCTTTGTTGCAAGAGACAAAAGAAAAGGATCTGATTCTTAGTAGGCCCCTTGAAGTATTTCTGTGCACTTTCAAAATAGAAATAACAGAAATGTTAAAGTATTTGAGAATTCTAGTGTGAATGGGCAAACCATTGTTAAACAGCACAACAGTCTAACATGTGCTTTTTGTCAAATGATGCTTTAATTTTGTTCCAAATGCTTTAAGGGGTGAAGAAGTGGGTGGAGGGAGATTTCTTATTTTTACATTCGTTCATTTGCGACTAATTTTTGAAATATTTTTTCTTTGTAGCCTTCTGGAGGGGTTCAGTCAAAATACTAAACTGATTGTAATGTATCACTAACATCTGTAAATGATAAAATGATGATATAAAAAATGATATTGATCATTTTACTCCCAAATCCTTCAAACATTTGCTGATCCACAACTGCTTCCAGACTGGGCCTCAACAATTTAGTACAAAATTACATTTAGAAAAGCATTTTTTGTGCTGTGCTATTATCATACAATTAAATTCAGAAGTCTCTGAATAATCTGCATTTCGGTATTCAGAATTTGGGTGGTTTTTTCTTTTTTTACAGCTACACACAATGTTTTCATAAAAATAAACTGATTTAAAATTACTACTCTGCTAGTCTATACTTGGTCAAAATTTACTGAAGCTCCATTGTATGTTGCCTGTGTGAATTAACCTTCTTACTACAAGAAATTTTCTTTTAGGTTCTATACAATTTCTCCTGCTTACAAATTATGGCTGCCTTCAAATCCAGTGTGCTTCAAAATGAAAATGAAAGCATCAGGACTCAAGCAAAAATTTTAAAACCCCAAATTACCACAGTAAACTTGAATAGATACAAGCCTATATTCAAATGTTTTGCATCTTTGGCTTTCATCGTACTCAGAATATTAAAATGTAACATGTGCTTCCAATGACTCACCTTAGCAAGGTGATAGAACAACTTTGAAGCATATTTAGTTGCATATAAATAATTATTTATATATTTATGTGTGCCATCCTCACAGGGGGGTTTATTCAGGTATATGACACAGCAAACTTTAATTCTTTATGCCCATTTTAAAATCCAACAAACCCCAACCCTTAAGGCTTTTATTTACCAATGCCATTTATTGCTGAACTGCTTGGAAATGCCTGGACAAAGCTGAGTTCCAAACAAAGCCCACACTTCCTGTTCTTGCAGGGAATCTGGAACACCATCAATGTTTTGTTCAGCTTGCATAAGTCACAACTGATTGGCCACAGTCCCTGTGGGCATGCCATTTCATCCAGACTGGACGCTTCATTAGTCATAATTACTATAACTGTACAGCAGAGACTGCAGTTTTATCTCATCATACATCTTTGATAAAGCTGCTTCTATTTCTGCTTCATCAGCATGTGAAGTTACATTATTGGAGCTTTCATTTGCCCAATCTGTGATTAACATCGCTTGTTCCGCTTGTAAAAAACGCACCAAAATTCGAGATAATGCACAAAGCAAGGCCACGGCGTGACCACTGCCTGAACTTTGCATCAGAAATCCTGCAGCACTTAGTGCTGCAGAGGAGGAAGAGACTCTGAAATGACAGAATCACTAAGAAAATTTAACTGAGGAAGCACCAACAATGCAGCTTCTGCGAGAATAAAATAAGGTTTTTAATGTGAACCTTAAAATGTAAACCGTGACATAGAAAAATCTCTGGTGCAAAGGTTAGAGGCAGGAAATTTCTGACAACTGCTGGGTCAATCAGCATTTTTCAGGTAGTGTTTATGCAACTGCAGAAAAAGCAAGGCTGCACCATAAAGCACCAGGATGAACAGTGACAGCCACCGCGCCGCACTCCAGTTAGCAAACAGCTGCTAGAACACTTACATCTAATAAGGACTGTGAATGCAATCTTCAGCAAAACGCGTGTACAAGTCCCCCATTAAGGCATTTCCTTGCTGTGATGCCTTGTTGCTGATTTTTCCATCTTCCTGTGTGATAATGGGGAGCACAAAGGCTGGTGGCACCATCTGAACGTGCCTCGTGTGCCCATGATGGGCCACATAAACAGCCATAATCGACAGCTACACGCAGGCACTGAGGCTGCAAAAATCCCAGAGTAATTAGTGTTGTCTGACTGCTATGACATCTGTTTTCTCATGGTCCTCTAGACTTGTCAGGCCAATAAGATGTATATGAAAAAATATGACAAGCATTGCAAATGCCCTTCTCAAAGGTCTCACTTCGGGGAAGGCTGAAGGAATGACACGTGCCACCTCTTTTATGCCAACACACCTAAAAGGCAAAGCTTGAAAACTCAAAAAAGGTTTTTTGAGTAATTTTACATTTGACTATGGAAGATTTATTCAGAACAGAGAGCTGTGCTTAGGTAAGAATATATTGCAGCAGCTTTTGTTCTTTTAGGAAAGCAAGCTTTGTTAACAGAAGAGGAGTAAAAGTGACTTAATTCGTGACCAATGTCACATCCGTGTCATCACCATCTCCCTTTTTAATTAAAGCAGGACACACCACACAGACCACAACAGCGTTTGTCTATACACATTTAAATATTATTATTATTATTATTATTATTATTATTATTATTATTATTATTATTTTGCTTCAGGGGTGCAACAAGAGCAGTTTTACATCACTGCCTTCTGCCATTGCAAAACCACTGTACCCTTTCCATCTGAAGCCCTCAGCTTTTGTTTTAAGCCTTTTCCTTTAATCTGCCTATCCCCCCATGCTTTTCCTGGGCCGTGGCATGTTTGAGCATGCGTTTTCTCCAAGAAAGACATTAGTCATCATTAACAGAAGCCCTGACACCAAGTCTAAGTGCCTCTCCACAATGACCAAGTGGCAATCATCTTTCTCTTACCCTGTCACTGCTGATTAGGGGGTTCTTTCATGAAAATTTAATTTGTCGCCTTTCTACAGCTCCGGGTTTTTTTTTACATTTCTGCAATAACACAGCATGCCAGCATCACTAAAAATACAGTAAAGGAGGCTGGACCTGTTTATAAGAAAAGCTATGATTCAGACTGCATGGCTGGACTTTTTACCTAGTTTAATAGAAAGAAAAGGCCCTGCAGGATAAAGAAAACAACTGAAGAAAACTCCCACTAAATACAGAAGGACTCAACCAACCTGGCACACTTTTGATCCAGCTAAATAAAAATTTTTTCCTCTGGAAGACAGCTAGCAAGCCCCTCTTCCAAAGCTTTGTTCAACAGGCAAATAGGTAAATGTAATATCTAAACAGGTTTTTACAACTAATTAATTTCATAACTGCTCCAAATATACAGGTACTCGGGTTTTCAGCTTATATAAATATTTATTAAAGGATTTCATAATCCAGTGATAAATTTCAAGCTCACTTCTTGAGTCTGTGTCAACATTGCCCTTGCAGTTAAAGAGTCAGCCACGAAGAAAACAGCTTTAGCTCTGCAGACATATGAAAGCTCCACTCACAGATGATACTTTGCAGCTATTCAGCACACACAGTCTCAGATTCCTGCTCTGGGTAACATTACAAACATTGTTGAACAAGATACCATAGCAATGAGTTATTTTAAGGAAGTTTTTCAAAACATTTACTCTTCTGCTTTATTTCAATTTGTCTAAAGATTTTTTTAATTATAAGCATATGCTATTTTGTTAACATCTGTGCACAGCATAAAACCTGACTGAATTCCAACTTCTGAAAAAATGCAGATAACTTACATCCCTTAAATAAAGTAACAACATTAGAAAACTTCATGAAATTCAGATTAAGATGCATGAGTTCGTTTAACTGATTTTCCATACAGGTATACTTTAAGAAAAAAAAAAAAACCCACCACTTATTACAATTTTTATGTTCTCCCAATATCTTTCAGAATTTAATTAAGTGCAAAGCTAAAATCTGGATCTACCTCTATTAAATTCAGAAACCACAGCTAGTAAAATCCAAGTCATAAAAACTTTATTCAGCTTCCTAAAGTATTGGTCCTCCACTGCTGACCCAAAACAGCATTGGTAGTCAGAACAGAAAAAGTATTGCTAACACTTTGGATTTATAAGAAACCTCCAATACCTTTAAACAGTCTCCATGTATGAAATTTAAGAAGAGGAAACCAGGAATTAAAAGTGGATTTTGAATGGCAGACCGTGATTGTTGTGCTGCTGCGGCAGTATAACCTTGATTAAACGCAGAGCAACACTGGAGTAAAAACAAAGCCCTGCCATGGCAACCTAAATTACCTACTGAAGCAGATCATGCTGATACAGAACGCTGGTGTTTTAAGCTATTTCACTCCAACTGGAGAAACCCTTGGAGTTTGCAGAGGGCACAAATGAAGCCAGCCTTGGGTGGATGTGTGGCTCCCGCTGCTCCGCTCCCCGCCCGGGGAACGCCGGTGCAGCCCCTGCCTCTGCACCCACGGCAGGATCCAGCAGGGGAAGTTGAGCTCTCTGAATCCCCCAGCCTCCAGCCCCGAGTCACTTGTCAGTAAAAGGTTGGGCGATTTATTGACCACTGCAGGACGCCGACTGTCAGTGCTGAAGGAAATATGAGCGGGGGCTGTCGCTACTGTTGTGGAGCTCATTGATAATGACATACCTGCCTCTGTCACCCATTACCCGTACTACAAACTACTTAGACCTAACTGAAAAATCAATAGGCTGCTTGCACCGGTTCCTGTGGCTGCCTCCTTTGATTGTCAGCTCCTGTCTAGGGTCAGCACTTACATGAAAGGGGCTGTGACTGCCTGATGCTTTCAGGACAACCTAACGATATGAAACTAGCCAACAGAACAGTAAATTCTGTCCCCCTGCCCTCCTCATCAATTAGGCTTTGACTAGGCTTGCCTGTAGAAACCTGACCTTTTAAGTTTAGGTGAATATGGAACTAGCTGAACATGCCACTGCCCTCAGCACTGAGCCAGGAAATCCACTGACAGGTTAAACAAAACAGAAGGTTGTAACTGTCATAATTTGCATTGCACTTTCACGCCAACAAGGGTGTTATCAGTGGGGGCAAGCCCTGGAACACACAACGCAAGCACCCTGAGTCACTCTCCTCATAAATTTTCAAGTGAAGGGAGATAAAACATAAATTCACAAATGACCGCGCATTTCAAGCCCCGCTTTCTTTCAAGTTCTCACTCTGGGAGCCCCCAAAGCACACAAAACAATTCCCCTCTGGAGGCTGCTGGCACGCAGATGCCACTCAGAATGAACCTCCAGGAGGTGATGGATGGGGAAAAGCCACCTGCCTGAGCCTCTGAAGGACTCCTGTACAGGTTTATTCTTTGCTGAGTATTTATGTGCATCAATACGAAACATTAATGGGAAATGCACAGGCACACACCTGGATTTGGGAGCAGCAGGTAGCCATAAATTATTTGAAAAGCCCCAGAGAGCCCTAACTGGCACTTCTGAGTAGTATCCACTTGGACTTCCTGCATCTTGGAAGTCCATTAGCAACTTCTAAATATCCCTGTGACTACAACTAAATGATAAATGTTACATTTTAATGTGTGTGCTCTCCTCTGAAGGACATTGACAACCATGAAGCAAAGAACCAAGAAGGAATCTCAGATCTAAAGTAAAGGCTGAACTATAATCTGCAACTCAATACAGCAGTTTTTATAACTATATAGACTTTTTTTAAGAGATAATAGCTGAATGCCTTGTTTCTCCTTTCTTCCAAAATGAATAAATACTAAAACCAAATTAAAACACTTTTAAAGTCTCTGATCAGTGCTCCTTTCTTATATATTAATTTTCAATGAAAAATTATTTTATGTCCTTTTATGCTCCTGCTTCCATGGGCCTGCCATACACAATATAAGCATTACTGGAAAATGCAGACAGCGTGAGTGATGCAAAGAATTTATACAATTTGAACACCCAAGTTTTTTCATACCATGAAAGGACTGGCCACGTCTACAAACTGTAGTTAATACTAATTTTTGGAAACTCTGAGGAGGCTAGGAATTTTCAGTGGACTTTATTCAGTGCACACAGTTAACAACGGTTAATGTAAATACACAAACTACTCCTAGAAATCCCAGGCAAGGTTCAGAACAATAATTTCAGTAATGCTTTTTGCTCTACAGCTGGACCTTTTTAACTCGTGCACCCTTAATATCCTTCTTGCACAAAACCCAGCAGTGCCAGACACAAGAATGAGCTCTTGGTAAAGGAGTGAGAGGAAAATTGCTGCTGCTTGGTTTGCAGCATTTAAGACTCACTTCCAAAACTCCAGATCCTCTTGTAAGCTTTATTTCTGAATGCTCCTCAATATATGCCAGCTGCTGCATTTAGGTTATTTCAAATGTGCTTTTTGGATGGGAGCTGAGAAGGGAGCACTGCTGAATTACAAAAAGACAAAAACTTTTTTTCATTGAACTTTAGATAGTATGTTACACTGCAATAATATTTGCTCCATTGTAACAAAACACGATGTTCTAAACAGACACAAAACAGCACAAACGCAGAGAAGACTCGAAAATGAAAGCTTAGGACTGCCTTAAAGCCCTTTCATATAAACAGAATGGCAGCTAGAATTAATATTGTACTCCAAACAAACTACAGAGCAAACACCAGTTAAAAATGGTAGATCTAATTGAGTCTGGATGGTCCCCTTCACAGACCTAATGCAATGATTAACTGTGCATCTGGTAGCATGTCAAGTCCTTTTTGTGTGCCTATCTGATAGCAAAGTGAAAGGGCATGGACAGTGTCCAGTCCCAGCAAGCAAATCATTTGGAAGCAGTCATAGCCATAGATCAAAGATTTTTCACTCTATCCAGAGTCTATTTAAACACACCCAGCCAGCCCCTTGTTGCAGACAAAACCAGTTAGAAAACAAGAAAGACTCCTTGGGATACAAAGATAATAAAGGAAGATAGAAGTAGAAAATGAAGAAAAGAAACAGGCTGGCAGGACCTTGATTTCCATAGGCCAAGACAGCTGGTTTACATCCTAGTTTTATTTCAGATGGTTAAAGAAAAAGGAATAATTTCCATCGCTTAGATCACCAAATATTATTTCAATTAAGCTATGCAGATGGCTTCTATACATTATTTGAGCCAATGCAGTTTCCCCTTTCCAGCAGTGGGAGATGGTACCTTGAGCTATTTTGCACACAGGTTTTACCTAATTCTTAAGAAAATTAAAAAGAGAGCAACATATTAACATGGAGAAGTTATTCTGAAATAAGACAGGCACAGCAAGACATAAAATAGGATTAGCTGTGATTTGATTCATTAGAAGTAGCAACAAAATGCCTGCAATGGTTTCAAAAGTTGTAGTTTACTCCTTTTATGTCCATATAGTACTTTCAAAGGATAAAAATTCAAAACTATGAAGTGCTACGCACAGAAAAGTAGATGGATCTAACCGTGCATTTCATTTGAATGAGGGAACAGTTAGAAGACTGCTCAAACGGGACTTCTTTTAAATTAAATAAAAATTGCATGCTTTTTCCATCAGACCTAAAGTCAGAACAAAATCATCTCAAAATCCAGGGAGCAGAGAGAGACTCAGTATATTCTGTGCTGGCCCCCAGTGCTACTGAGAAGATTGAGCCCCCTCCATTCCCTCCTCCCACCCTCTCTCTTTATAAATTTCCCTCCTAGAAACTCCCTGAAAGGTTATAACCTGTACAGTGGCTGCTGAGGAGCAGAGGATTTTACACTGTTGTATGTTGTATTTGAGAAAGCATTTTTTGAAGCATAAGCTTATAAACGAGGAGCTTTTGCCTCTGGACCTAGAAATTGTCATTTTAAAAGGGTGTAACTCAGTTTTAGGTTAACTTATACATATGCTGTGTCTTGACCAGGCTGCATGAAGATTTTGATCTCTAAAGCAGCTGCCTCTGCCTAAGCAGTAAAAGCACACAGGCTATTGTTTGTTGGCATCATTACGTGTATGCACAGAGATGTCAACATCTAAGGCAATAAACAAAGCAGTCATCTGCAGCTACTGAGAAAAAAAAGCCAAAACCCTACAAATTAATCTTTTTTTAATTTCCAAAACTTTGATTTTGCTTATAACGTCTTTGTATTTTTCATCCTTTTAAAAGAAGCACTGATTGAGGCTCACAGCATTTTTAAGAACCAGACATTTTCTCTGTAGCCCACCTCATTTTTTTTCTCAAGAAAGTTAAGTGTTAATGCATTCAATTAGAGGCAAATTTGAGAAGATCCTGGCATTTTACTTCTTAAAAGTGATGTTATTAATATAATTAATCAGTTATTATAAATAAAGACTAGCCAACACACATGAATTTGGTTATTTCTAGTGGATGAAACAGCATGCACCCACCCCAACTGCATCCAAACAAAAGGCCTATGTGAAGTTTCAACATGATGAAAATTTTACAAAAGCACTAGAATTGTCCCTTTTTAGTACATCTGATTTTCCCTGATTGCCAACTTATTAAAGATAAACTTACAAAACAATATTTAGCATTCAAACCAGTCTGCAGCTAAAGTCACCATGAGAAAAGACATGCTACCTTTAATACAAAGTTCAAATCATTAGAGAAAGTCCCTCAGCAGCAGACTGCTTATGGTTAAACACCAGATTCACATTTAAGACCAAACAGGAATGCAGAAAAAAGCTACTTAGAGGAGCAGAACCAACCCCTTTCCCACTGAAGAAATGAAAGCTAGAAGAGATTTGGAAACATGTATAAATTCTTTAATTGCCATACCACTCAATCTTCACAGAAAAAAAAGGTACAAGATTTATACAACACTTTGATGAGATACATTAATGACATTTGTCAAAATGAAATCATCTTTCTCCTCCAGTGTGTGCCACCAACTAACTTCACACACACAGAGCTCAGAGCAGATCAGCAGCCACTAAAGCCAGGCCATGACTCCCAAAAAGAGGAACACCCTGCACACCACCGAATGCAAAAGGAATTTATCCCTCAAACCCAGCACAGCTCCAGCTATTAACCCGGTTCTGCCGTGGAGAAACACGATGTGCATTACTGAATCATTTCTTTTCAAATCCATACATTCCCTGCAGCAGTTCAAGCTTCATCAGCAGTGCAGGAATGTATGAAAATGACAGGCAAAGGGCACTAGCTCTTTTCCCATACAGTTCTTCTATAAATGGAAGCAGAGTCCTACAAAGCACTTAAAGCTGAGAATGTTTAAAGACTGATCTCCAGGAAAAAAATAACACAATGCTAGGTTCCACAAGCAGATTAATTATTCTGTTTTCTGCAGAACTTTTTCCATTAAATAAAAGGACAGAGGGGAAACCAACTACTAGAAAATAGTGGGAGGCTAACTGGGTCTCATCTGCAAAGCTGCCATGAACAAAGCATATACAAATACATACATATTTCATATGCTCTTCTCAAAAATACTTCTCAGCCCTTTGCAGAGCACCTGCTCCTGAATTCACTTCTCCCTCTGCCTCTCAGCAAGGGAGAGAAAGGACAGGCTTGGCAGAAATCCTTTAACAGCCTTAAGTCACTTTGATTAAACTTTGATTTACCTTAAAAATTACACCTTATATCAGTAGCATGTTATAGAAACTTTAAAATACACCAGTCATGATTAAAAGACTCTGAAATATTTAACACATGCCACGCTGATAAGCTGGTTAGGCGATCAAATGGAAATATGCTGTACCATAACACAGCAAGAAATTGCAGGCTTATTGCTGAAACTCCGAGCTGCTTTGCAGCTTTTTTTCTTTTGTTGTTTTAGCGGTTAACACAGACACACAGCGTGCTCTTGAAGGGGAAAAAAACCCCACAAAAGTCTTAATGGCCGCTCTTCGCTGCTCCTTTGCCATCCTGAGCGTGAGGAAGCCGCGGTGCCACATCCCTTTTCTGCACGGCAGGATCTGCACCCCCGAGCTCCCTGCCCTGCGAGCGGGAGGAGCCAAGGCAGGAGCAAACACCGCGCCCCGCGTCCCCTTCCCGGTGTCTTTTTACAGAAGCCCTCGCTAACAAAACACTCTAGCTCCAGGCAGCGGCATGCTGATGTTGGCACTGCTTAAACCAAACAAACACGATGTTTAACAGTCAAATAAAATGTCCCGCAGCCTCCCTAATGAATTTGTCAAGGACCATCAGATCACCCCCGCCCCTGCCTCATTAACTCAAGTATGATGAGACGGATTATAACGAGAGAATACAGATCAATCGGTCTGAAGCCTTCAAGTGGCTTTTAGCCCTGAGAGTTTCCCTCTCTGCGGCACACACACGCTCGCGGTCTTTTTTAATGGAATACAGTATCTCCTGCTGCTGGAGGGGATGCCACTTCGTTTTATACACCATCAAGGAGCTGCTGATGGACTTCTACACTAACATACATAAAAGCGGAGGTGACAAGGGCTCTTCAATTACAGCCTCCTCGGATCCTGTTCCCCTTTCAATTATTCATCCGGGCGAGAGCGAATTCCGCCACAGATGAAGCTGGTCTTAATGCAGTGCGGCCACAAACGCCCAGACACGGCAGAGAAGGGTTTCACGTGCATTATTTGCTGGAAGTGTTTAAGTTTATTGCTCAAATGATGTTTCTAATTAGCGCTGGGGCAATAAATTAAAGTCAGCTTTTGTTTAGTTGATTTATTATTTACTAGGGCTTCAACCTCAGGCAGGAAAATTGGTAATGAATTGTTTTAAATCTGAACACTGGTAACGCTGCATCATTAGGCACCTTTTCGGGGGGGTGGGAAGGGAATCGCCCCCTCCTCCTGCTTTTTCCCTGAAAAAAGGAACGCGTGTGCCCCCGCCATCGCCAGGGACGCCTGAAGGCTCCGTCGATCTCCTCCGCGCCCAGGACACGGCAAGCCCGGGCTGGGCGCTCCCTGCGGGAACAGAGCCCCCGCGGAGCCCTCCCGCCCGTCTCTGCTCGGAGGGCGGGCGTGCAGAGCCCGGCAGCGAGTACGCTTTGCCGGCGGCGTGTGAAAGGAACCGCAGCCCTAAGTCACTCTCCCCTTGCCGGAGGGCAGCGGCAGGCGAGGCGTGGGACCCCGGCCGCTCCGCCGGGCCGCGCACAGAAGCTCCGCGCAAGCGATGCCTGCCCAGCGCTGCCGCCCGCGCCTGCGGAGCCGCAGAGCGCAGCCGGGCGGGTGCAGGGAGGGGGCAGCTCCCAGACACTTACCGGGCCCCGGGGCGGAGAGCAAGCGCATCCCCGGGACACCCAGAGACCGTGCGAGCAGCGGCGCCAGCGCCCTGGCGAGCCAGCGGCTCTGCCCTCGTGGCAGCCTGGCCCCTTCTCCCCCACCCCTCGGACGCGGCTCGTCTCCCTCCCGACGGGGACACCTGACACCGCCGCCAGCACCGGGCACCGCCGGGCCAGCCCCCATCCCCGGGCGCGGAGTGCCCCGGCGGCAGGCGGGGAAACAGGGACCGATCCTCTCCTCGGGAGGATGGAGCCGCACCGGCGCCGGGCACCTCCATACTTCTTGCAGCGGTACGGTCGGCACCAGACATGTTTCCAATTTAAACGCACACAGAAAACAGACGGCGGTATTTTCTTAATTAAAATCAGCCAGCTGCAGCGAAAGGAGGAGAGCGTAAGGGAACGAGCCCAGCCGCTGCGAGCGGGTTACCGGGAGGCTCCGCACGGGCACGGCCCCGGTCCCCGCGGGACTGCACGGCCCAGGGGAGGGCAAAGCAGCTACGCACCCTTGCCCCGAGCACTGAGGTGTGGAAATTGCCCTCCCTTCCATCCTGAGTGCCCACAGGAGAAGCAGATCCGGCTGCTCTGCAGCAGGTACTGCCCCGGGGCTCCCTCCGACCCGACACCACGGAGCTACGGCTTTATGTCCAAACCATTCCACATTCTTATTAATACAAACTTGCATAAAATATCGTTTCCTTTCCAATAACTCAATCCTGCGCTTTAGGAGGATGAAAAGAACTTTATGGCACGAGATTTATCTAAATTAAGGCGACGGGGGCAGTAAAACAAGGTGTGCCACGCTACTCCGGTGACGGTCTCACTTTCACTGCTGCAGCCCGGCATTAAGCGAAATAAGATTTATGCCTGCGGTGAAGCCCCAGCAGCAGCATCAGCGTCTCTCCCGTTTCCCCGCACACACCGGCACTGCCGCCAGGTCCCCGCGGAGAGAGCAGCGAGCTCGGCTCGCCCTTCCCCGGCCGCCAGGGCGA
>VXBR01002963.1:29236-52434 GCA_013400215.1 Cisticola juncidis | reverse complement strand
GAGTAAAATTAAAAAATAAAATTTAAAAAAAAGGGAGGAGTAAAATTAAAAATAATAAAAATATAAATAAAAATAAATTTTATAAAAGGTAAAGAAAGAGATAATTACTCCCTCTACACCTAAGTTTCTAAGTTTTGCTGTGGTAATGCCAAAACACAGCAGTGTATGTGTCCGGGTCTTTTTGTTTGTTTTTTTGTTTGTTTGTTTTTAAGTCGAAAGTGAAAATACCCTCTCTTAAGATACACTAAGAATACCCATGGCACAGCCGTGTTTGAAAAACACCAAACACATCAGGACCAACTAATTTAACACACCGGGGGCTGCTCGCCCTGCCTGCTGCCACACTGGGTTTGAAGTTCCACGGGTCCCTCCAAAAATATGTTAATCTGCAAATATTTACAGAAGGCAGCCACTCCCCGGTGGCAGCACGTAAAGTTTTAAATGTTTAAGTAAATATATGCATGTAAATTGCACGTAAATTGCAAAAATTAAAACTTTTCAGTTCAGTGAAAAAGTAAAAAGAGAAATCCNAGGGGGCAGAGCCGCCAGCTCTCCGTGCCAGGCCGTGAGGGCAGAGTGTGCCCCGGGGCGGCGGCCGCGGAGCAGCCCGCACCTGCTTCCAAGGGGCACCCCGGTCTCCCACGGGGCATTTCTGGGCTCAAGCCGGGATTTTCGGGATGGAAGGGACGCGGCCAGGCACGCCCGGAGCCGTGTTCGGCCCCGCACACGGTGACCGGGCCGGGGGATGTGNAAAAAAAAAAAAAAATCCAAACTATAAAAAACCCCCCATAACAACAACAAACTCCAGATGACCCAACACTGGTTTTGGTTTAGGCCTTGACCTTACAAAAAAACCCAAATAACAACAACAAAAAATAAACATAAACCTTCACCTCCAACCAATGAAAAACAGAAATAAAAGGAAATTTAACTTGCCATACAAAATAAAATGCAATTTATACATGATCCTTTTGCCCTAGCAATAGCTGTCACTTGTAAGAAAGCCTTAAAAAAAATTACTGCAAAGCTTTAACTGCATTGTACAAACACAAATTTTACTTTCTTGCAAAATATGCTCGTGTAAATAATGATAACTCAGATTCTGGAGTTGTTCAACGTGAGTTGAAAAACCTTCTTGTCATGGAAAATATGCGGCTGATATTTAGGAAGGTTTTCCTGTAATTAACTCCCCCTTGAGGATTTTCAGTTAGCAGCAGTAAAATTACCATCAGTGTACTAATACACACCACATGCACTCAGTCACTGCCCCACCAGCACTCTCTTGAAGATCAAAAAAAGTAAAATAGAACAAAACCACCTCAAGATGCAGTCCAAGATAATAAATTATTTTCTTTTTTTTTTCTTTTTGGTCTTTTTTTTTCCTTTTAATGCAGGCAAACTACATTTGTTGTTCAAAAACCTCATCTGCACTGTACATCCCTGCCATTTTTTGCTTCCTCTACTAGAATCTGTGTTGTACTGAAGATGCTGATTTCAAACTAGCTCTCTATGTATTCTTATTTAAGATTGAATTCAGAGCCAAGATCAAAGGTTAATACTTTTATACTTAGTACAACTTGTCTAAAATGTTATTATGTCCTCCAGTCTTTAAGAAAAAAATAAAATCAGCACAGCAGCTTCCAGACCAAAGATGACTGGATAACAGAAATATTGCCCTATCCTTTTCACTTACTCAGATTTTAATTCTTTCCCCAACTACTGATATCCCACTGATTCAAAACCATACATCTTACACATGTGCCTTTTCCAACAGGAGATTTTAGACCCTGAATTATTTTAGTCCATTTTTTGTAAACTTTTGTCATCTCTTTGCACATGATGTTCGCTACCAACATTTCCTGACGTGCATGAAATGTGTGTTAAAGGTAAATAAATACAGCTTAAACACAGGCACAGGAAGGTGACCAGCAAGGGGAAGGCAATGAGACATCACTGTGAGCCAGAATCTGCTTTTTCTGTACTAAATAAAGCAAATCTGCCTTTTCTGTACTGATGTGCATAAAGCAACCAACACTCCCATGTTTTTATCTGTATCTGCCCAGAATAGAATATATTCCATAGAATATATTCCACATGGATTCACCTATTTCTTCTGTAGGTAAATGCACTGGTGTGCCATGGTCTAGTTCTCTTTATGTATTTACAGATTACAGAGATGGATATGACATCACCAATCCCACACCAGCAGAGAGTTAAATCACACTGGATTTTGTATTTCATTTCACAAACCTTGCTCTGCCTTCTCCAACCCCTCAGCCAGCCCTGCCTGTGCTGGTGTGAGCACAGCCTCTGGCTCCAACCCTGCAGCAAAAATTCCAAGCACAATTTCCCACACCCTATCCAAGATCAAGATCTCCAGACAGGGCCTACGTATACTCTGAACACAACAGTCTGATAGCACTCAAATTCTTTCTTTTTTTCTTTTTTTTAACTGGTAATTATACCAAGAACAGCAACTCAAGGAAAAGGTGCAATAAATATAACCTTACTATGTATTTTTTTTTTTTTTTTTTTTTAGAAAGGGCTCCCAGAAGCTTCTCTCTACCCTCCCTATTCCTTTAAAAACATAACAATGGTAAAGCCAATCACTTCCAAACCAAGTTTTTAAAATATTGTCCTTGTGGTTATTTTTTCACCCTTCTAGCTGAGGCAAAGCCAACTGCAGTACTGGAGATGATCACCTGCTGGTCCCTTGCAGCCCTGATCTCCACCTTGATGGAAAAGCTCCAGACTGTTTTAATCCTCCTGTCCTCAGATTTTTTAACAAACATCAACAAAAAACCCCCAATAAATAATTCATTAAAAACCTCAATAAAGTATTTTCTAGCAGCTAAAGATTCCCTCACAAATATTGCATTTTGGGGTCAATTTCAAAATACCAACAGGTTTACTCTTTTATTTTCCCCTCCATGTTTATACAAGCACTTTTGGTTCCATTTCTATACAGTAGGTGACAGGAAGAATAAAAAAGAGTTAACTCCTTCCACCCCAAACTTTCTCCCACAGCACCTTCACCTCTCTTTCCCTTCCCCACATTAGACTGACTTTTATAAATAGCCAGTTTGGAAGGATCTTTTTTTTTTTTCCCCCCTTTTCCCTTTGAAAAATTACCTAAAGCCTTTTTTTCCCAAGCAAGTTAATGTGAACTTGGGAATGGCAATTAAATTGTCA
The DNA here is from genome assembly GCA_013400215.1 of Cisticola juncidis. Classification (NCBI taxonomy): domain Eukaryota; kingdom Metazoa; phylum Chordata; class Aves; order Passeriformes; family Cisticolidae; genus Cisticola; species Cisticola juncidis. Next base: position 49,242 of record VXBR01002963.1, on the reverse strand, counting down.
GAATTAAAAAATTTGTTTTTAACTAGAAGGTAGCCAGAAGTATAGTCATGGGGCTGGTATTGATTGTCTGAACAGAGAACATTCGTCTTCAGGTATTTATTCTGCCACCTCTGCACCAGAGGTTCTCCTTCAAATCAAATCAATCCTTGCAAAAGATTGGTTCTTGCTCCTAAGACACATAACCAGGCTGCAGCAGAGCTGATTGTTGTTCTCTCTAGGTTTTAGTGAACAATATCTGGGCTTCCAATTGTTTCCCAATCATTTTCACAGTTGCAAATGGGGATGATTCCGACACTGTGGGTTCCCTGGGATGGAGAACACATCTGGCTGTGTTTGAAAGGCATCAAGCAGTTGATAATGTGCATCTTCTAAGGAAAGTGAGCTAAAATCCATGTTATCAAGCGTGGTTACTGCTTGTACTGTTCCATTATTTATGCATTATTTTCCCCTGCTTCCCTTTTGGCAAAATCCCTCATGTCCAATTTCAGGTTTTGGTCTGTGATGTTTTGAAAAAAACTTAAGTAGGCAGTAGGGAACCTTTTATACATTATCTGAAAAAGCCTCTGCTTCGGAGGCATGTAAAATTAATTGAAATGGAATAATTAATGGTAAATTATTGATATGAAATCATAACATACTGGGGCAAACACTCTGCAAATCCTAGGGGTATCTATACCCTGAAAGTCTGGCTCCAAAAAATCTGAGAACAATTGCAATTTCTGAGATGAAATTGGTTAATATTAGAAGTTAATAAACACAATTCAGAAAGAAATGGGTCTTGTGGCCACTCCAGTTGATCTTTCTGACAACTGCACCTTCTAAAACTCAAATAAACCCCAACAAACCAAATATATCAAATCCAAAATGAAACAATAAAAATCCCAATTATCTTTGCACTCCTACACATTGTGTAGAGTTTCCAGTTGAACTTGAATTTGTACTTTTTTACACCTTGCCTGTGGAAGTTCTTGGAAAAAGACAGTTAAATGTGCACACACACTCAGGCAGATAACTATCTGTGATTTCAGAAATCACATTCAATAATGACTTAGGATAAAGTAAAATATTCACTGGATAGATAAAGAAACAGAAGGACAACAGATAAAGGCAATATGAAAATTCAGAATAAAACAACATCAGGAAATTAAACACAATAGAAAACTGTTAAGGATGTCAAAATCTGAATAGAAAGGCAGACAGAAAACAATTCAGTCTATTTAAAATACCAGAGTTAGTTACCAGCTATGCCTATTAGCTACTTCTGAAATAGGGCTACTCTTATTCATTCTTCCTTTGTATTGACAAAAATTGTCCTGTCAATTACAAACTGATTCTAAGCCACAACCCTTGAAATACAGCACAGATTAGTGAAAAAATCACATTAGTATGAAATATGAATAATTGCATTACTGTGTCTTGACTTGTGGAAGAATTAGTTATGCAAATTTAAGTGGTTTTTCTAAATATATAATATTTTTCTAAATATTTTTCAGTAAGAATAAAGATACTTTTTAAATTTTTGATAAACACCATAAAGATTAAATATGAAAATACAACTAGAACACATCAAACTGTGACAAGATCTATTTAACTTAAAGAACACAGAATATTAAAGGGGGAGAGTTGTTGTTCATCCATGGAATATTAAACAGAAAAAACCCACGTGCCCTGAAGCCCATGGTATAGGAACAGCACATTAAGAACAACAACCCCTAAAGCAAAAAAGTGGGTTAATTAATTCTACATCTTCTTTCTATAGCCAAAGATGTAGGGCTCTACAAACATTGCTTTCAGATCACTTTATTGACTATTCTCTGTATGGTCATTTATTTCAGAGGACTGATGTCACTTTTGGCATTATATGAGCTGACATATTGTAGACATTTCCTCCCAGAAATGGCTCTTTAAGGCTGAGTGCAAGAGGTTAAGATGCCTGATGGAAACCAACTTTATGACAGTGATGCTCTTCTACATTCAGACAACACTCTAAATCTAAAATCAGCATAAAATGCATCCCCTCACACACAATTTCTGTGGCCATATGTATGCAGGTATGTATGTATTCACAAGGTAAAAAAGAAAAAAAAAAAACAACCCCCAACTAAATTTAAATTATTTGCACCATGAACTGTGCCTTCAAGGTGAAGGGTACTCAGCTTTAATTATAAGCAAATTATTTTTAAGTATGAGACAATTTTACCTTATCAGTGTATCCTCATTAGATAGCAAAGACATGAAATTCTGTACCAAACCCCAAAGTTCACTGGCTTTGGGTGTGGTTTTGTTTGCTTGTTTATATTTTGATTTACTACAGAATTCTCAAACTGACTATTGTATTTGTTTGGTAAATACAATCCCCTCTAGAATGGACACAGCATCTTATATTTGATCCCAGGTTATGAAATGAGGATTAATAACTGCAAAAAAAGCAATCCCCTTTTTTCTAAAATCACCAGGTAGAAATGATCATTACCATTTTGCTGCTTGAGCAACACCTTGCACAAAAGAGCATTTGCTGCTCTTTTTTCCATATCAAATTCTTGCAGAAAAACTCGAGGACTTGAGTGAAGGTACAGTTTAACTTGTAGAAGTGTTATTTAATGTATTTCATGTTATTTATGTTTATTATTATGTTTATTATTTTATCTTTTAAGTTATTTAATGTATTTATTTAACCTATCTGTAGGTTAATGTATTAAATTATATGTAGATTAATGCCTGTCTATAACAATGGGCAGACACACGCTAACTGAAATAATCTGGATTTTGAACAGGAGAAATTCTGAAGTTATTGAAGTACAAGCAGGTGATTTACACGGGAGTGTGCCCAGGGATTGATGGCAAACTGCACCCACTTTTTTTCTGCCTAGTGAGGACTGTAAGTGTTGTATGCAGGGCAAAAAAGGGGCTCAGCAAACCCCGTGAAGGAACGGCCAGGTAGGAAAACGTCTCCGTACGGAAAACGCGTCCGGGATCCTTCACCTTGCACCCACTCCTAACACCCTACAGGGAGAAAGGCCCAGCCTTTCCCACCACATCCTGGAACCTGCAGATTTTACACTGCCATGATTTTTGTAGAGGAATTTTTAGAAGAGCGAGGTCATGATTTATTGATGGGGGGTTTGAACAATCCCTGCTACCAGGGAACAGTATGAGAGTCTGTACTGTTCCTGTGCTGGTCCTGTAGGCCTTGAATTAGTAAGAAAGTAGCTATTGTAATAATTTAGTGTGCCTTTTAAACTGTAATAATTTAGTGTGCCTTCGCACGGATGCTTCCTCACGGATGCTGAAGATGTGTAACAACTTGTTAGGCCTTCTCATGGATGTAGAAAACAGAATGCTGTTCATAAGGTAGAACAAAAGGTAAACTAGATGCCAATTAACGTGGACCAATGAACTATCACTTAATGTATATGTATATGTACTTTTAGCCAATCACCAACTGTTTAGCCGTGCTTGCTTTCCTCTCTGTAACCTGACAAAAGGAGTATACTAAGAATAATAAAGAGAGAGATCAGAGATCAAACCTAATCATAGTGATGCCAGTTTGACCACATCTTGAGTGCTGTGTCCAGTTCTGGCCCCTCAGTTTAGGAAGGATTTTGAGATGCTTGAGTGTGTCCAGAGGGGGGCAACAAGGCTGGTGAGGGGCTTGGAACACAAGCCCTGTGAGGAATATTTGGGGTTGTTTAGCCTGGAGAAGAGGAGGCTCAGAGGTGACCTTATTGCTCTCTACAACTCCCTGAAGGGAGGTTTAGACAGGTGGGGTTGGTCTCTTCCCACTGACAGAACAAGGGGACACAGTCTCAAGCTATGTCAGGGAAGGTACAGGTTAGATATTAGGAAAAAAATTTTCACTGAAAGAATAATAAAGCCCTGGAATTGTCTTCCCAGGGAGGTGGTGGAGTCACCATCTCTGATGTGTTTAAAAAAAGACTGGACATGGCATTAGTGCTATAGCCTAGTTGAGGTGTTAAGGCAGAGGTTGGACTGGATGATCTTAGAGGTCTCTCCCAACCTCATTACTCTGTGATTCTGTGTGATTCTGTGATTCTGCTCCCTTCTCACAGCAGATTTCAGTTTTTCCCAGGCAGTTCCCCACTGACCGTGCTCTGCGGCCGCCCTGAGCGTGGCCTCGGGGTGCGTGGATCCGAGGGGGTTGCGCACGAAGCGTCGCCGGCGCCGCAGGTCGTCCTCCCAGTAGTCGAGGCGCCAGAACTCACGGGGACGACTACAATGAGACAGAGGGGCCACATGTGTTAGCAATTATCAGCCAGCACGGCAGCGCTGCATTGCTGCATAAAGCTCCCCTTGTTTGCGCCGCTTGCGCCGGTTTTTTCCCCAACCTCCCCCCCCTTTCTGCAATCTTTTACTTAGGTATGTCCTTGAAAATAACAATATCACCTTCCAGTCGAAGGAACTCCTTTCCCTTTTTTCTTGGAAGGTGAAATGAGCACTAAATACATCATTTTGAAATGAATTGCTGACAGTGTGATCAGTTTCCCCACACTCTAGTGGCATGTGCTCCGATTTCAGCCTCATTTCAGCCTCAGCAGGGCACCTTTCTCAGTGACTGCATTTATAAACCAGAATAGGGAAAAGGCTATTATAAATATGGTATAGCATTACCTATATTAATCAAAGTCTGTCCCCCTTCATTTTTCTTCCTAATTTGTGCCTTTTTGCACAAGGTCAGTAAATCATGCCACGAATTCTTGGTCCAGAAAGTGTTAACTTTAATGAATACCTCAGTTACATGGTTATGTATGTGATAATAAAATATTACTCTGTTTAGATGTGCAGGAATTTAATTAAAATAATCTCTTAAAATATTCATTACATTTAGCCCCTGAGGCTTAGAACAACACGAGAAAATGCATTTCTTTTCCATTTACTGTTTTTAAATAAACCATTCCAGGAGAGTGAAACAGCAATCTATTTTCGAGCAAATCAGATTGCATTTCTGGTTTATGTAGTTGTGTTTTTACATTTAATTAAAAACTACATGTTATGATGTGTAATAATTGCTACATAGAAAGCATACTTTTAAAAAAATCACATCTAGAAAAGGTTATATCAAATTCATTATTTTCCATTTTACACTCCAAATATACGTAGATCTTTTTAATACGGTCATATATAAGTGCCAGTTACTATCTCTTTAGATGATCATGAATAAATGCCACTGTAAAATAGTATTTTAGCCCAGAGAATGTAGAGAAAAATGCCAATTTCAGGTATGGCAAAGAAACAAACAGAAAATACCTGAGGCATGGAATAGCCATGATACCCTGAAAATGTGTACATTCAGATTAAAAAACACGGACTTTGTTTGTTTACAGAGCCAGCATTAAAACAATAGATGAAAATGCAGAAATATATTCCATTTCTGATCCAGGAGCTAATAGAAAGTATACCTGTCAACACTGACAAATGAATAGCCACAACTAATTCACAGATCACCATGTTAAAAACACTTGGTATCCACATTCACAGTTCTGATGTTCAAAGGCAGAAATTAGTTTTATTTAAGGTAAATCAAGGTTTCAAGCAAATGCAGCCAGAATGATTTGCATAACACTACTCTCAAACATGATTTGTAGATATAAAAAATTCCAACTGAAAATAATTTTATCAAAATAGAGACTGTCTTTGCATTCTTCAAAATTCTATGCTTATTCCTAACACCAAAGAAAAGGCAGAGTTAGCCTCCACCTTCTTAATTGCTTAATTTCAGAAAAATACTGAAGTATTGGAACCAAATTCCCCAATCTCTTATTTTCACACTTGTCTGTATTACACTCATGCTAAAATTGGGCAGCTCTCATTATAAGACCCAACGATTTTGGAATAATTAACCACAGAAAAACTACAAAACACAGGAAGATACAGGTTTATTCAAAGCTCGATTAATAACTTAAAATTCCCCATTAGTGATTATATTTAAAAAAAGGCAGAACACATCTGGCTCCGTGCGTGCCTTTGATAGTCGTAGAGCACGGACGGGCACTTCATCATCCTGCCTTCCTACATTTATCTGTTAAAATTATTATCAAATATCAGGCAGGATGCAATCGTGAATCACAGCCTGCCCCTGCTCTTGGGGGGAATGATACAATGAGGGTCTATTCATCAGCCTGGCAATCAGCACCAGTAATTAGTTCCCTGCACTGGGATCTCCTACAAAGCTGATTTCAGCCCTCACCACAAACATATGACAACCAAAAGCTAATGGAAGCTGCTAAAATTTGTTAACCTCTCCTGCCATCAATCCTGCTGGTGTCCTGGGCTGCAGTGTTATGCAAAGATGGTAAATTATTAATTTGTCATTCGTCTACCTCGCCGCGGTTTTGATAGAATTAAGTGATGCCATTCTTCTGGATAACAATTACAATTATAGGGCATTACAAAACTATGCTGAAATTATTAGGAAAATAGGTAACAATGATCAGGAGTGAAATATTATCCTGAAACATAATATATCTTTAGTCCCTTGCTTTTATTTTCAGTTCTGCATAGGGAATTTGCATAGGATTCTGTGTCCTTCAGTGGTGCACTGATTATTCACACACAACTACATAACCACTACCAGACTGTGGATTTTGGTATTTGTAAGCACTGGCAACCACTGCATTATGAGGGAAAAAAATATCTACTCTTCACACACAGAAAAACATCCAACAAAACCCCACAAATCCAAAAAGAGGCAAAATTAGTCAACCTGTGTTGACTAATTTTTAAAAGGGAGCCATTTTTGTGAGCAGCTACTGGGAAAAATGCATTTTTCAACCAATATAAACCAGCTTATGTTAAAGCAAATATAAATCAGGACACCACACAGCTACTCCAGCACTGTTTAAGTAGTGAGAGCAATGAAGCACTGCAGTCCCATCCCAAAAATGCAATGCTGCCCGTGCTTTGCTCCTCTGCAGCCGGGGCAGAAACGCTGCTCTGATTTGGGCACTGCTGCCAGACTGTGAAGCAAAGGGCCAGGGAGGCAGATTTTAGGGACATTACAGCACCTACAGGGGACATGTGACATCAGGAGCTGCTGGCTCTGCAGTTAAGGCTGCCATATGGACTGAAGGTCTGTATGGACCGGATCGATGGCACAAGTTCTCAATTAGTGTAAGTGCAAGAGCAACATTGCTCAGGGGGCCGGGGATTTATGAATTATAAATCATATCATTTGCATAGATTTGTCAGGGCCCCCTCCAACATGATACACAGCAATTAGTGGTTCCTTAGTAACAATATTGACTGAATGGAAACGAAGCTTTTATGCTGAGTGTTTTATTCAAATAGCATAACCATTATATGGCTTCATTTTTCCAACAGTTCCCTAAATTACCAGGCTAAGTGCTCAGGATTGAGAGAAAACCTTCCTCCCATTCCCATGCACCTAACCTTACTGTACAGAGATGAGATCAAATTTTCAAGTTGATGACCAATATAACCCATTTCCTCAGGATTTTGTGTGATGAAAAAGCAACTCCACTGTGGGCAGTGAGGAAAAGTCTAAATCCTCATTTATCTCCACTCTCAGGACAAGAAACTTGTATTTCCTACCAGTTTCAAAGATGAGGAGAGTTGAAGACAAAACACAACAACTGCTATATTAGTTTTATTATGGCATCATAACCAAGGTATTTTAGGCATGGAAACCACCACCCAGCCCTCATACTCATAGATTTAAACTGAATTTAACCACACCAGAGAACAATGAGAGGATCATGCAATTGCTGAAGAATCATTTCTTGTCATGTCTCACCACTGTGCATTTCCAGATCCTCTGCCACCCCAGAAAAGAAACACCAGTGTGGGCTGCAAAGGGACTGTGTGAGGCAGGCAAGAGGAAGGAAAATGCAAACCTACAAAAGCAGCATTTTGAGAGGTCTTAGGGCTGTACTCAAGCTAAGTGAAAATGGATTTTAGCACACCACAGAAGCTCCCACTCAGATCCTCAGATGAGTGAAGTAGCAAATAAACAAATACAGAAAAGAAACATGAAAGAAAGAGATTTAAAGAAAGGCAAAAGAGCACAATGTTATAGAAATCTTCAGAGACAGAGGGTGGCTAGAGCTCTAAAAGACCTCTTCTATCTAGAAGGCTTTTTATCCTTTAAAGCAAGAAAACCCACAAAAGGCAATCACAACAAACTTCAAAGCAGAGAAGCCTGCATGAAGATACCAAGATAAATTTTGTCAGAACTCAAACTGAGGAGTTAAGCAGGTGAGGCCATCTCCAAACCTAATCAATCCCTGGTCTCTTCACTGAGACCAACAGCACGACAATCAATCAGTGCTGACAATTCCTGAGGTGTAGATGCTCAAACACAGAGACTTAGGCTAAATTTAGTTTCATAGTCAGCCAAAAAAAGAGTGGAACAGCACTCATGCATCAGGGAGAACAGCACAGAAAGGAAAGGAAACCTGAAAGGAAATCTGAAAGAAGGCAGCTCCACAATTTCTCCACCACCAACTGCAGATCTACTCCAACTTATTAAAACTTATTCCACACTTTGGTTGTAATGGCATAAAGGCACAATATCAGGTGCTCCTTCTAAATTACACAAAAAAAGCAATCAAAGAACACAAATAGTGGTGCCCAACTTGAAAGGAAAAATAAGCCAGATTATTTCAACACTGTTCAGAAATGCTGCTTGGTCTACATCCAGGTAACTTTTGCTTCCATGTAAAATGTTTCAAGAACTCAGACCAGATTACTTTCTGTAATAGACACATTTTTCTCAAAAAAAAGCCAAAAACCAAACAAAATAAACCTCAGGTGCTTCCAGGGTTCCAGGTGTCTGCAAGGAGAAGGGGATGGCAGCAAGGGAAGCCTTGTCTGAACAGATGTTTCATATAAACACAACAGTACAAACAGCACAGATCTGGAATTCCCAGATTTTGCATTTTAAAAACTGATAAGAATGCTGTTAGAATGCTTCTATACAGCAAATAGGAGATTTTCTCTTTGTCTCATCAGGCACCTCAGCTTCACCTCCTCACCCGGGACTCCTGATTTCTGCATTTTCATGGAATCTACCAAAACTCCACTCCCACCTAACCAGCATGCAAACAAAACCAGGAGAACAATGCCAATTTCAGCTATGACAGAGACTCCTTTCTGCACTGATAAGCTTTGAATTCCTCATTTAAAAAGCAATCCAGGAAAAAATGTTGTCTATAAATGTTTCAGTCTCCCTTTACGCATTATAAAGCGCCGTGTCAGGGAAGACAAGCCCACCTTTAAGGTGTTGCTGTCCCAGATAATGGTGTTATTAACCTCCAGTTTAAAAACAATTCTGTTTATGGATGAGTTTATGCATGCTCTTCTTTGATCTTTATTAACCCCTTGGTAGCTAAGCAGAGTTTTTGGAGCATTCTTTGAAGTGCTGGCATTCCAGTGCACACTGATACTTCAAAGAGGCCTCACTGAAGTACATGGTGCAGTTCTCATCATGTATTCTGCAATTCTTATCTTATCCTAGGCTGATCTCATTATGATCAGTCTAAAATAAAGCTGCAATTCCAAAGATGCCACCACGGGACACAGCTCAATCCACGTTGCATTCTTGTCAAGATCAATTATAAATTCACTGAAATGAAAACTACTCCACTTTCCTACCAGAGGTTAACATGAAAACTTCCTTCTGACTTTCAGCAAAATTAATTTGGGAGTGATTTAGACATGGAAAAATATAAGTATAGCAAATTTGGCCTAGTTGCTCATAAATCTCTGCAAATCTCACACATCCTATCCCCTACTGCAGTCAACATTTGTTTTGCAAACCAACTACAGCTCATTCAGACCCCATCAACAGCAATTCATATTGAAAATAACAACAATTCCCACAATATACAAAAAATAGGTGCACTGCATCTTGCTGGAGGTTTTTTGCTGTTTGTGTGATAATTTGGAATTTTAGTCTGCAGTGCTTAGTCAATCCTTCCTTGCCAAGATGAGCAACAGATTCTAAGAATAAATGTTGAAGGGTACAATATGACAAAAAAGCCAGCTCAATCCTAATTTCCTCAGCCATTCCCGTTGGCTCTGATGCTTTCACCTTAAGCACATGCATGGGAAATAACTATTTATTCTCCCACTAATTACAGCAACAGCAGGTTTTCTGTGAGGAGTAACATAATTTGAAATATCATCATTAATTCTTTCAGTAGCTTGGAATTTGACCTCATCTTTCAGCATTTATGGATATAATATAGATCAACTTTTGACCAGAATAAGAAAATCTAGTCACTTCTGTGATTTTGTTTGTACATTGTTCTGGCCCCCAAAGTATTAAAGACAGGAATTAAAGTAAAGCTTTTCCCAAAACTCTTGGATTTGAGCTGCTGCAAACATTTCACTTTTCTAGATGAAACAGGATGAAATCACACTCCCATATATCTCCACTTTAAGAGCTGTGGCTAACCTGTATCTTTTTTTTATAGCTCTCTTAACAGCTGGATACTTTTCTTGCTTCCATAAAAATGTAATAGTGCACCCCTCTGATTCAATAAATACTTCTCTGCTCTATGTTCTTCTACAGGAAGTTTGGGGTTTTTTTTCTCTTATGTGTATATTTTTTCTGAGTCCTCTCCCAGAGAGGTCTAAAGTAACTGAGGAGTTTTATTTGATTTCTTTGAGGGTTGTTTTGGGGTGGGGTTTTTTTGTTTGTTTGTTTTGGCTATTTGGTTTGGTTTTGCTTGGGTTTTTTGAAGTTAAAACTACAATCTATTAACCAAATTAACTCTGTAATTCAACAACCACCATAGAGAGGAACAACAAAGATGACTGAGACTTAGGCACAACTTTTCTTTTTAACATCAAATAATAAAGAGAAGACAAATCTCCCTGAGGTCTCTAAATGCCTAAATATCAAAAATATATTAATTTTTTAATTATATTAATATATTAATCTTTTTATTGTGGACAGAATTCGAGTGCATCTGGGGACACAAGGAAATTCCAATTCAACCTCTTGCTTAATCACAAATGAATTTTAACAACCTTGTACCTCTGCTGGAAATTTTGGGAGGGGGAACAGGCAACCCTCAAAGGTTCACAGCACATTTGGCTNTACATTGTTCTGGCCCCCAAAGTATTAAAGACAGGAATTAAAGTAAAGCTTTTCCCAAAACTCTTGGATTTGAGCTGCTGCAAACATTTCACTTTTCTAGATGAAACAGGATGAAATCACACTCCCATATATCTCCACTTTAAGAGCTGTGGCTAACCTGTATCTTTTTTTTATAGCTCTCTTAACAGCTGGATACTTTTCTTGCTTCCATAAAAATGTAATAGTGCACCCCTCTGATTCAATAAATACTTCTCTGCTCTATGTTCTTCTACAGGAAGTTTGGGGTTTTTTTTCTCTTATGTGTATATTTTTTCTGAGTCCTCTCCCAGAGAGGTCTAAAGTAACTGAGGAGTTTTATTTGATTTCTTTGAGGGTTGTTTTGGGGTGGGGTTTTTTTGTTTGTTTGTTTTGGCTATTTGGTTTGGTTTTGCTTGGGTTTTTTGAAGTTAAAACTACAATCTATTAACCAAATTAACTCTGTAATTCAACAACCACCATAGAGAGGAACAACAAAGATGACTGAGACTTAGGCACAACTTTTCTTTTTAACATCAAATAATAAAGAGAAGACAAAGCTCCCTGAGGTCTCTAAATGCCTAAATATCAAAAATATATTAATTTTTTTATTATATTAATATATTAATCTTTTTATTGTGGACAGAATTCGAGTGCATCTGGGGACACAAGGAAATTCCAATTCAACCTCTTGCTTAATCACAAATGAATTTTAACAACCTTGTACCTCTGCTGGAAATTTTGGGAGGGGGAACAGGCAACCCTCAAAGGTTCACAGCACATTTGGCTACTGTTAGTCAGCACCTTGGGAAAGGAATTCTCAATTCAGATTGCAGGACAGGATACTGAAGCCTTAGAGACACCCAACTTCAGTATCACCTGATTTCTTCTACTCTCTGATACAATTAAAATCAAAACTTAAAAAAAAAACCCAATCAAAATCAAAATCAAAACCAAATCAAGTATGATTTGATTTAAAGGTAAACACTTCAGTCCAGGATTTAATTCAGGATTTAAAATCTGAGGAGAGCAAAGCCTGGGAAATGAGTTCACTGTGTGATGATTGCAGGAACACGTGTAAGGGAGAGCTGAAATAAAGCAAATATCTGCTCCACCCTGAGCCAGGAAACAACAAACACCAGGCAGCAAAGCCACTGAGAGGCACATGGAGAAAAGCTCCTCCTTCCACACCAGCACAGCATCCCTAGGAAACAGCAGCAGCACAAGGCCTATTAGAAATTATTCATTAAATAAATTTCTCCCTTGAAAGCCTTGCAAACTATCTCTAAAAAAAACCCCAAAGTAATGAATTATGATGAAATACCATTTACTGGACCACACAATTCTGTATGAACTGAAGGTTTAAATAAAGGAAATGGTAGCCTGCAAACACATCTTCTGTTATATGTGATCAACAAAGCAGGAGATGAAAAGTTGGCAATTCACAGGTGCTGCAGAGGGGGAAAAGTTCAAAAATGTTACTTGGCAGGGTCCTATCCAAACTATTAAAGTTACTGAGCTGCCTTTTGAGATCCAGGGATGCCCCAAGGGCCAGGAAGCTTGTGAAGCCCTCAGGACATTTAAAAACAGAAGTGGGGCCATCCTTATCCAGGTTACAAACCCACCAAAGGACTGGAAAAGAATGAGCAGCGTTCAAAGTGCTAAACCACCCAAGGAGCTTTGATAGAGTAATCCAAGGGCTTAGCCCAGGATAAAATCTTGAACACATCAGAAACTGCTAACTGAGAAATGCAACTTCTTTTCCACAGGTAGCAGCAGAAAACTTGGTAACAAATACTTGGATTGATCAATACAAGAGATATTGTAATATTCTTTCCTCCACATATTCCTACTTTATCATCAAAACTAAAACCTAATATTAAATCCAACATTATAAAATAGCTTTGATAAAAGGACTGGAAAATGAAAGCTTATGAAGCAACAAACCAGGAGATGTTTCCTGTTTCATTTTGGTGATTTAAGCACGAGCATAACACCCACAACTTCTTTCCCCTCTGTGTTAGCATCCACAGAGGTACATGCTCATATCAGTGCCCTCAATCCCCCAGCTTGGGAAGAATTCCTGTGAAAATCATCAAGGTGGAACTCTGCAGATTCCTGGGAATGATCTAACAGGTCCCTTCAGCACCCAGGTAAAGAGTTCTCCAGAAATCTTCATTTTTGGACTGCAAATTCCACTGAGTAGCTGTGTAGTATGTGATACTGCTGATGTTCACAAAAAGCTACAATTGGGATACTGAAAAAAAAATCCTTTAGGTCCTAAAGAAACTCCTAACAAAACTATAAACTTCCTATTTAAAATCTGGAATGCAAATGTGAGAACAATTCTCAGCAATAACCATGCAATTCTCCACATTTTCTGCTGGAGATGTTAATTCTTGTTTTATGTAAATTTTTCAGAGAAAATTATTTAAGAGCACACCACTCTTAAATTCTGGTGCAGATCCTTATAAGCATAATTTAAGTGTACTGCACCATAATGCACATTTTCTGTCTTGAACATAATCTCCCTCCTGCATAAATAAACTGGATCTGTAATTATCTCTAGTCACACCTTTCTCCGTTATTCAGCTTTAGAAATAACTATGTATTGTCCCTGCTAAACTAAGCTAACTGATTTTTTCAGTAGTCAATGATGAAAAAATGAAAGAGCTCAAACATTTTGATACAGTTTGTAACACAACTTTTTCAAGAAATCTTGAAAAACTTGTTTTTGAAGACAAGAAACCTTAAAACTTGTTTACCAAGTCTATTAAATCCATCTCAGAAAACACCATAAAGTTGTGGAACAGACTTGAGTACCACGGGGTTTTTGCAATTAGCTTCTCTCCTGGCAGAAGAGTCAATTCTGACTGACACTCAAAATCCAGAAAAGACTGTTTCATTTCATCATGAAAATTGAATGTTTTCACTTTCCTTTTTAGCATAAAAGCCTGTATAGTTTGTATGAGATTTCAAGGATAAAATTAAATGTTTTCCATTGTTTTAAAACACTAATGTTTTCATGAACAGAGCCCTAGGAAGAATAAAAACCATTAATTGACACTCAAATCAGTTCAGGCTTTTTTAAATAACTTAGGAATTTTAATTTGGACTGTCTCAAGTACAGAATATACACACAGCTACTTGTACTCCAGTTAGCAACTAAAAATTAAAGATACAGTCATGCAAACAATGGCAAAAGGACTCAAATAAAACCTGATCTTCTGCTACAGCTCCTCAAGGTCACAGGATTCCTTTTCAGTATCATGCACCATTAAAATTGACTTTGTTGTACCAGTCACTAAGAGGGACAGAGAATATGGTTTGCACAGAAGGGATGGCTTTCATCTAGACTTTCACCCTCTTTATGGGGAATAACTTTGGTTCACTTTGGAAATGAAATACATGTGTGAAGCCAAACAGCAAGCAGCAAATCACAGCCAGAGCTGAGCATCACTTACCAAACCACACAATAGAAATAACCAATCTTAGATCCTAATGGCTGCAAGATGGGATTTTCCCCAAAAATCTCCCCTGAGGGAAGGGGGCAGTGAGGGGAACAGAGGCAGATCATCACAAAGGTTATGGGATGCACGGGATTGGGGGAAAAAATTTAATTTCTCTTCACTATATTTTAATAATCAGTAATAAAATTCGTCAAGTCAAAGTCAACTATGTTAAGAGAAGTTCACTTTTCACATAGAAGCTGTTGTCCAAAGTATTTCACTGGTTGTTTCTGTACAAAGCTGCCAAACGTGGCCCTGCTGAAGGCTTTGGAAGTCCAGTTTTTTTGTATATTCTGTGTACAATCAGTTGGTATTTACTGATGGTAAAACACCTTTAAAATTCTGCCCATTTTCCCTGGGCTGTGCCCATCACCCCCAGACTGTGACACCTCACACACACCAAAGGTTATGGGATGCACCGGATTTGGGGGAGAAATTTTAATTTCTCTTTACCATATTTTAATAATCAGTAATAAAATTCGTCAAGTCAAAGTCAACTATGTTAAGAGAAGTTCACTTTTCACATAGAAGCTGTTGTCCAAAGTATTTCACTGGTTGTTTCTGTACAAAGCTGCCAAACGTGGCCCTGCTGAAGGCTTTGGAAGTCCAGTTTTTTTGTATATTCTGTGTACAATCAGTTGGTATTTACTGATGGTAAAACACCTTTAAAATTCTGCCCATTTTCCCTGGGCTGTGCCCATCACCCCCAGACTGTGACACCTCACACACATCAAACCCATCAGCTCTGGGTTCTGCCCCTAAACCCCAAGGACCAACAAAGAACAACTCCTCTCATCCAGAATTTTATCTACTACAAACAATTAGAAATAACAATAATGATAAAAAAACCTCTCTGAAATATTATCTCTCTCTCTCTACAAAAAATCCTCTGGAGTGGCTACTCCACAAAGATTCAGACAAAGTTCCAGTTATCTTTCATCAGTGCCAGAAGCAGCACAAAGAAGGAAATTATTTCACCAGATAGAGGAGAGACCAGGAGCCTATGAGGCACCAAAGAAAGGATTTTGATGTGGAACTCATGGAAGATAAACCTGTGAGAGAGGAGGGATCTGCATCTGCTGGGGAACAAGCAGAGAAAAGAGGACAGAGCTGAGAACAAAACCCGTGTCTGGCTGGACAAAAACCTGGGAAAAGTAACAGAGGGTCAGAAAAAAATCTGATGGAGAACAAACGGGGCCAGAAAATGCAGAAAGAGCAGAAATAAAGCTGGGGGAGCAGTATTGCTCCTATAATGTCTGTATTAAGTTAATGTGATACAAGTGATGCTGTTCCTATTGCTCCCTGAAAATTGGACCTCACAACCTCAATCCTACAATATCAGTCTGGTGCTCCTTTGTTATTTTTCAGAAGAGAAGGGGTGAATTCTGTATGATGTGAACACTGAACACTGCATTTCCACTCCCAAAATTCCCCTGCCACGAGGTAACCTTGCAGCTGCTCCTGAAAACAGCAAAGATCTCAATCACACATCTCATGTCTCACCTACCTTTACCACTAAAAAACTGTAAGTTTAAAACTATAATTTAAAACTATAATTATTACCACTGTAATTTAAAATAAGGATACCATCACTCAGCTAAAATCACATCTTGGCACCTTCAGCAGCAGCAGCAGCAAAGGCTTCAAATGATAACCAAAAGTTAACAAATGAATGAATATAAAATGTTTTTTAATGAAGCTGCTTAAAGAACTATGAGGTTCAGTACAGGTAACTCTGTTTATTCTGCCTTTAATGTTTGAATCAGGATCTGCTGCCTCAATCTGACACACAGATGGCAAAGCCAGGCAGTGTTTTTTGGAGCACAATGCAGAAAAACCCCAAACCAACCTGAGATAAAAACCCTTTCCAGTGAGTGATGAGGGCCACAAAGCACATTTGTGTGGGTACTGGAGAAACTGCAGGCCCTGGTTCACAGTTTCAATATGACCTTTCTTTCATCTGCCCTTAAAATGACAATCCCTCAAATATTTATTTTAAAGGGTGCATCAAGGACTAGTAAACATTCAGGTTGAATCCTGCAGTTTTCTTATTCTTTAAAAGTTGAAAAACAAAAAATATTTGCCTTGCTGGGGTGGACAGGGTGTTCATGCAGGTTATCTGGTGTGCTCGTAATTTTGAAAATATTGTTTCAGTAATTAAATTTTAACACAGCTATGTAGAAGCAGACAACACTACAGAGGCAAAACAAACCCCACAAATACTAATGGCATAAAATAAACCCAGTGATTAACTCTTTGGGGTTTCAGTGTTTTCTTTTTTTGTTTGTTTATATAAAAATAAAAATTATATATTCATTTCTTCAAGAAGAAGTATTCTTGCATTGCAAGCATTGTTTCTGTCCCTGTTACACACTATTACCCACAGCCATATGCTTTGTGTTTTTAAGGATCATTAATAAGGAAGTTGCCTTAAAGCCCATTCCAGCAAGGGGTCAATATTCCCAGATCTGACATGCAAAAGGACTTCTAAAACCAAGCCTGTCAATTTTTTTGTTGTTTATTTTATATCTATTTTTTGCTCTTGTTCACCCTCCTTTGAAGTTAGTCTTCAAAGCTTCAATATCAATAGGAATGCAGCATTAAGGATTTACGACACTGTGCTACTTAAACTTTTATTGTTTTGTTGCAAAATCATAATCAGAAGGATTAGACTTGTATTTGGCTTTTTGTTTCTCCCTTTTTTGTAATTTACTCCTTTTTTTTTTTTTAATTCCAATTCCAGCCTGCCATAAATCTGTAGCATGCCCCTTTCAGTCCTCCCACATTGACAAAATAATGCAGTTTACACTTAAACATGCTCAAGGAAAAAAAAAAAATTAACATTCTTTATCATTTTCTAGCAGAGACAGTTAATACTCTCAGGCTGCATTAATAGAATCTTTCTGCCATTGTAGAAAGTTTGATAGCACTCTTATTTCAATGTCTGAATTTTTCCCCTTTTTTTGACAAAGACAAATGATTGCCATCAATCAAGATCCAATCGGGTATACACAGAGTCAAGCAAATGCATCACTCTTTACTGGTTTTCCTGCTATTTGTGCAGGCTTTGCTTCATATTATTTTATAGAATGATCAAAAAAGCAGCCATAAGATAGATCATTCACACCCACTGTAAAATTAACTTTCATGAATAATGAGAGTTTTAAACCTGGGATAATGTATATGTTATACAGGAGATATTGCTGGAGTTCATTTCTGGCTGGAGATTATGTAAATGATACTATATGACCTTTATCATTACAAACAGGACATGCAAAACACATATTATTTCATACATCATTCTAAAGGAAGTCAGAACCTAAAGGGGAATCAGTCATTTATAATGTTCACAGTGAAGTGCTAAGGTTGCAGGAAAATGATCTGATGTACCTGGGATGTTTTTGATGACTCCTCCTCTGAACCTGTTACTGATGTGCTCCAAGCACACTGGAAATAACAAAAATGAAGCTTATCCCCTTTGTTTCTAATAAAGAAAATCAGTATTTTGTTTCTTGAGAAAACCATTTATCTCAAGACTTAACTAAGTTGGTAATAACCACTTATGTCAATCAAAGTCAATGATATTGAATTAATAGCAATACACACAGCTATATTTATGTAATGAATGAATAAACAGTTCCATTTTTTTTTACACAAAACAATATTTTAAATCACTTTCCTTACGTTACTTCCTTATAACTGAACAACAAGCTGAGCAAATTTAAATTGTTTAAAGATTTCCTGAAGATAAAAGGTCCCATTGGCTGTGCAGGCTGGATAGTTCCACTCACATATGGAATCAATGATGGACTCTAGGAAAGATCCAGCAAACCAAGAAACCTCAGCCTGCTCTGCTCCACACTTCTCCTTTCTGCCCCAGTGAGCAACAAAAAGAGAATGAAATGTGGCTTAAATTTTGAGGCTCACACAGCTCTTAAGGCCTTCATCAAAATATCTGAATAAATCTATTAATACAGAATTATATGTAACTATATTTTGAAATTCCCAACAAGCAGAGATTAAGGCTCACCCCTGATTTATTCCACTGCTTCCCCAGTGGAAGTACACTTGGAACACTCACCCTTCAATCCCCACAGTCTGCAGACAGTGTAAAATAACAGAAATTAGGTATAAATAATAGAAATTAGGCACCAGCTAGAAAATCACCAGTGATTTTGTAGGAACCACCACCAAAATAACCAAAATCAGCTTTGCAAAAGAAGATAAGCTTCTGGCTGAATGAATTTTATTACAGAACACTTGCTCCAAGGGAGCAGTTGCCTGCAGCCACCCTGATGTTTGCATGTTGCATTTTTTAAAACAAATTTTACAGTGATTTTCCTCCCAAGGGCCAATGCAGGGCAGACAGGTCTGTGAGAGACTCAGAATTTCAGAGCTGCAGCTGATTTGCTCTGGTCCTTCTTGACCTTGACCAGAGCAGCCAAAGAACAAACCCAAGGAAAGAAGAACAGAAAACTCTTCAGTGCTAAAAGGCAGGGTCAAATTACAGACC
The DNA here is from genome assembly GCA_013400215.1 of Cisticola juncidis. Classification (NCBI taxonomy): domain Eukaryota; kingdom Metazoa; phylum Chordata; class Aves; order Passeriformes; family Cisticolidae; genus Cisticola; species Cisticola juncidis. The sequence continues at coordinate 30,122 of VXBR01002963.1, read as the reverse complement.
AAATAGTGGGAACTGCATTATATATATATATATATATATTATATATATATATATATAGTGTAACTATATTTTAATTCAACTTCTGAATAACAAACAACCTGTTTACATCTTCCTGCTCCATATTCTGAATTCCTAAGTGCCTCCAATGCACAAAGCACAAAATTAAATTGAGCATTTTCCCTTCATTTCTCACATTCCAAGAAATTGTCCTGTCTGCATTAGCTAGAACAAATGTAAATATCCCCTCAAAGATGGAGATATCAGTCATTTTTTAATACATGAATAAAAAAGAAACTAAAACAAAAGATGGTGTGCAATAGACAAAAGTAGAACTAAGGGAAATATTCTGGTTTAGTTTTGAGCTGGTTTTTATTTCTTAACATTTTTTTCATATTTTTCTTTTTGCTAGCATCCTAAATCTTCAGTGGCCTCTCAGATGATTTCTGAATATATTAAATGCCTCCTAATTCCACATATATTTAATAATGTGTCACTGAATAATTTACTGAATAAAAGTTGTGCAGCATTTACCTTGCCTGTAGTATAAACTCAAAATCAGTACAAGAGATAAACTAAAGATAATTATTTTTGTGTTTTGCCTTTAAATTGCACCAGAAGAGCCCTGCAGATACAGGGATCAGATAGAGGGATCAGATATAAGATGAAAACATCTCCAATTTATAAGTAGATTTTTCTGAAACAAAATTGGCCACACACTATGGAACAAATTAATGATGTCATGTCATGACAGTACGCTCCAGCCAATTTACTGCTTTTTTCTCTTTGAAGGCTTGACTTGTATTGTTTAAAGAAGAAAAATTTGTATTGTCATCAGTTCTGTTTAAAAAAAATGAAAAAAAAGAAAAAAAAAGAAAAAAAAGAAAAA
>VXBR01002963.1:15491-29154 GCA_013400215.1 Cisticola juncidis | reverse complement strand
AAAAAAAGGGGAAAAAAAAGGGGGAAAAAAAAAAAAGCCCAGATTTTCACACAAAAAAATCCCCCATAAAAATAATTTAGGAAGTAAATGTTAACAGAGTTGCAGGAGCAACTGAGGGTAAAAGTTGCCCTGGTTAGGGAGAAAGTTCAATGCCTGCCTTGTTTCTGGACCTAAACAACTCAGATTAATGTCCAGCAGCACATTCTGCATACAGTAAAAATAGCAGTTTATATTTCTCAGTGCTCAGTGCTTCCTTGTTTATAAATCTCAGATTTTTGAGCAAACAGAAGACATGTAATGACTTAATCCCAGAAACACTTCTGCAATGGTGCTGTGTGTACATCTCACAATTGAATCAATAAATTCCCATGGCCCAGTGTTTACCTTGTGCTGCAGCATGAACTGAGCACAGGAACTGCTCCCAGCCATTACCCTGCTCCTGTGGCAAACCCTGAGCTGGAGTAAACTCTGCGAGGTTACAGGGTCAAAATAAAAGCCTGCAGAATTTATCAGATCAGGCAAATCATTTGGAAATAGGGAGTTAAGTGGGCATTAGCCTGAGATCAGCGCTGTTCATGACTGAAGGTTGGGATCCCTGTTTATTCACTGGACATGTCCTGTATAAACTTCATTCATTTACACAAACCCTGCCACTGGCACTGTTTCAAACACTGAACATGAGTAATACATGTTGTTCTTTCAGGATTACCAGCCCAAACTGGCTCATGTTGTTGATATTTCCAAATAACAAGTCCTAGATTGCCAAGGAATAACCTCAAGCAACACTAATGATTGAAGTCTTTTTATCCACAAAGTTTTCTGACAAACCCCCCCCCAAATTATAATATTTTCTTTTTAATACATTTAATTTCTTTTACTAAAATATGCTGCTGCTATCTTTTCATGGCATATAAACAAGTGAAAAAATAGGCCAGCATGAAAGTGACCTAAACCCTGTGATATTTCTGACTTTTTTGTGCAAAATTTTACTGCCAGTCTCAATTTCAGACCACTTTTAGTTTTGTGCTCAGCATTTTAACATTCAAGTCTTCCTACTGCTGTTCACCAGTTAAAAAATCAGCATAATTTTAGCAAGATTAGCTATATATGTAATGGAAAGTGTAAAAATCAAGATAAAATCAATTAAAACTCTGAGAATAGATCCTGGGAGTGCCCAGTTTTCAACTGCTGGGGTTGTTTTCATCACTGGTGCTTAGCTGAAGGCATGCAAGTAGGTCAGCAGCCCTTGAACTGGTATTTCATCCTCAAATTTATTAGAAAGGAAATCTATGGAGAAATTTTTGCAGGTGAAAAGGTGGAAACAGAAGGAAAAATGTGTTTGAGAATGGGAAAATATTTCTAAAAATAAGTAGTAACTCCATAACTACGGGGAGAACATTGATCAGCCTCTATTCTACAGTCAAAGTGGTTTATCAAATTATCAATAATACCAAATTATAGAAAATTATCGATAATATCAAATTATAGAACATTATTTAATACCAACAATGTTGAAACAATGTTATTGTTCCTTTCAGTAACAAAAAGCCTGTTCTTCAAATGGACTCATCTCTACAGCCCACAGCACCAGATTTTTACAATTTTTACAATTTTTACAATTTTTACAATTGCCTTTGGAAATGCCCAGCAGGAAAACTCAGCTGACAGTGGCACCAAACTCCTACATCAACAAGATAATGCAATCTCAAAAATACCATGCTTGCATTTCTTTCCCCAAAGTTCCCCTCCTCTAATTACACACATGCAAATCATATTTTTCAAGAGAAAATAGGAGATGCCAGAAAAAAATAAATGAGGGCTATTTGCATAGAAAGATTTTAGAAGATGCAATGAACTGTTGATTTTATGAGAGCTTACCAGAAAAATCAGGGAAGAAAGGAATCTTGTTTATTATATTAAAATAGATAAATAATTTCAAACATCTAGAAAATGGACATATTAAATGAGTGTATTGGTGATTTTAACTTACAGAACCATCTTATCTTTGTCATCTCAGATACCCTCAGTTACAATTTTCTACTTGTTGAGAGAATAATGATTAATTGCACAAGAAAGCAGAACAAATAAAAAACGAAAGGGAGCACTAAAAATAGGAGAAGATAAGAAGTAAAAGAAGAAATGAATCAAAGAATGACACAGCATCACAGAGTTTGAAGAATGACCAGTCCCAGAAAGTTTCCCTGTGCCTCTTCAAGTGCTCCAATAGGAACTGTGGGAGGAAAAAGACATTGAGGGAGTACGACCAAAATGTGGTGTTGGCAAAGGATTCATAGCTCCAGCAGACAGATGTATCACAAGAGTAAGAAATAACCAAGTTCAAAAGAAACCCAATGGGATTAAGGCTGTGGGTCAAAGAGGGAAAGAGGGATTAAAGAAGAAACATGCCAGAAAGAAAACGTTTACACTGAGCAGCAACAGAAGCGAGGAAAGGGAACATGCCCCTGAGCTGCCTGAAAAGAAAACCAGCTTCATTCGTCTGGGATTTCCTCTCATCTGATAAAAGTGACAGTAGCACTGCAATCTGATTTCTGGGATGAAGGCACAAAGATCCCTGTGCAAAGGAGAAACATCTGCTCAGCATGCAGAGACCACCTCTGCTCCAGCAGGGAGAAGGTACCACGGGCAGGGACGGGGACATCAGCGCCAGCCGCGCTCACCGCGGGCTGGACAGGCTCAATTATCCCTCCTCTAATCACTGCTCACCCCTGCACAGGAGCTGTGATGGCCAGGAGGTTACACACAGCAAACCTTTCTGAGTTATTATTTAATAGTTTGGGAAAACACTGCAGGAGTCACAGTCCTGAGTGTTTCTGAGCTATTATTTAATAGTTTGGGATAACATTGCAGGAGTCACGGTACGGCCCACGGATGGATGAGTATGGAGATCCAGAGAAGAGAAATTAAGTGTAAATCCTGCTCTTCCACCAGACTGTTCACAAGTAATAAAAAAACCCTCAGGGCAAGGAGGGGACACAATATTTGAGATTTGCCAGAAATATAAGCCTGTAGGTCAGTTTGGGATGAGTTCATCAAAAGAACACGGACAATCCCAAACACTTTTCCTAAAAACATTTTTCATAAAAACACTTTTCATAAACACATTTTACTGTAAAACTTTGTTTTACATGTTATTCATTTACTTTTAAGGTATCTTTATACATTCCTCTCAGGAGTGCTACAAAACACAGAAACAATTTTATAGAGCAATTCATCCCTAAGCACAGCAAGAACAAGTGACCAAAGCAGAAGACAAAAAGAGTTAAAGCTTTTAAAATGTACATATAACACAACTGTGTGAACTGTGTACATAAAATGGGACTCAATTATTCTCTATTTTAACTTCATTTGCAAGCTGTTTGGAATACAAAATAGAGCTTCATATTTTGCCCACTGTTGCCACAAGGTCAGCAGAATGCTGAATAACTGGGAAAAATTCTCTTGCAACCACTCATGACTTAAAATTAGCAGAAACCAAAGTAATTTCTTTTATTGTATCAAAAAATCCAGAAATTTCTGGAAAGCAATCAGTTTGGTTTTTTTTAAATTACCACTTCACTTCCTGTAAAAAAACCAAATTTATGTTAAAAAAAATTTTGGTCAAAATAGTGAAATCAATCCTCCTTGACGCACTAGTGGAGGATAAAAATTAAAAACTATTGCAAAATCAAAAGAAAAATTTCCATTCCAAAGTACAGAAACTGTAAATACATCAGCAAGAGGCTTCTTTTTTGTCCTTTGCACCAAAAACCCCTGCAATCTGCAGAAATGTCTTTGCTACATCCACTGAGGCTCGTGGTTGATCTTTCAAACTGTGATGATATCAATGATCAAATTATTGTCTTTTGGAATAAACTCTGCACTGATAAATCAATGCTTTGAAGTAACCAATAACAAAATTTAGTGCATTTAAGTCAATTCCAATTTCTTCATAAAATATGCTGAACACCTTGCAGTGCTACCACATTTACTACAAGTAATACAGAATTTTTTCTCTAAGGAGAAAAATAGGTCAGAATAAATCCCACACTGGAAACATTTTAAGACAAAGAACCACTGACCTAAAAGGACAAATAAAGGGGAACAGAAGGAAACCTGGAAACGAGGTCAATGTAGTGCTGATAAGACAGTCCCAGCATTTCTCCTTCCAAGTTCTTTTTTCTCTTTTAATCCTTCACACAAGTCTCAGCAGACAGAGACTTGGTCTGGTTTTACAAGGAAAAATGAGATATACACACACATGTAGGAATATTCCTTCCATCTCAAACCCCTGTTCTCCTAACAGGACACTGGAGCAGAACTAACCCACCCTTTCTGCTGTACGGGACAAAAAATAAAAAGTAGGAAATGTTAACACATCTGCACCATGGAAAGGAAAGCTCTCTGATCTCACTGGATTGCAGTTTTTACTCTAAAATGTAATTTTGCCATTGTCCAGTCAAACTTCATAGACACAACATTATGGTAGTTAATCATCATTTTTTTTAATAAGAGAATGATGCAAGCAATTGATTCACACAACAGAAAGATTATATATAATTTCTCTGGGAGCTCAGTGCTTAAATTTCACACATCTCTGTCATCAGCTTTTTAATTCTTCTTCCATTTTGACTTGTGCAGCTCTCAGTGATGCAGTACCCCACACTGAGCCACTTCAGTCAGAACTCCTTATACTGTGCACAAAGTCACCCTTTTTTTTACAATTTACTGTACTTTTCTCCTTGTATGATCCATTTTCCACAGCCTCTTTAAATATTTCATCTAAAAGCTCAGGAGGTGGCTGCTGCCCCACCCACTGCTAATGAATTCAGGTGCCATTAGAACTGCCAGCCTTGTAATGGACTATTACTTCTTTCCTTCAGGAACATTAAAATCATTACATCTCCCTCTGTTTGCCTTGCACCAAATGAACAGCTGCCTTAATTATTCCAATTTTACATCTTTACCCTTCGCTTCATAAATATGCACAACTTCTACCAATACATCTTTATCCAAAACACCTCAATAAATCAAGAGGTGACAATATTACACACTCTTAATGCTATTTAAACCATTTCAGACATGGAAGACAAAGAAATATTTCTTTTGTGTGCCCCAGACATGAAAGAAGGTGTGGACAGGCCAGCTTTTTAGCACTCCACCCAGAAATGTGTCAGAAATAGAATTTTCCTGGGCAGATATTAATTTTCTAAATATCTTCCCCAACATTTGGTGCTGTTGAAACAGAATGATCTTCATTAGCAGAAAGGGATGCAAATTTTACAGTCACATAATTTTATTATTACAAGTCTGCTCCAGCCTGTTAGAAGTCAGAGGAAAAGCAGTGAACATCCAGGATCAGTAAATCTGACCAAGCAAAGGGATAATCATTTCCAAATGACTCAAACTGAAAGGAAACCTTAAGGAAAAAAAATTGTATCTATTATGTCTATGCCTAAATAGGATTATTCAACCCTCCTGAGATAAAGTTATGTATTGAGTGAGTGTCTAAACACCAAGAATGTTTGTGAGAAGAGAAATGCAAATGGTTTCCTAATTATCTACAGCCTATTAACATGCAATCCTGATTACTAGCAATTAAAATCTCCTCAAATTTTATGACAAAAGTTCATTGAAACGTTGAAAATTATATGCTAATTATTGCACTGTAATGCACATGCATAGTGTGCATTCTGACTACAGACACAATAAATAACAGAATATTGTGCACAGTGTAACTTGAAACTCAACTTAAAAATGCAACATGCTGATTTCATATTGCAAAAATTCTCAAAACACTCATTAAGCCATATTAAAGAGTCCTGTAAGAAATAGCAGTTGTCAGTGTTATCCTATTGCAAGGTTATCAGAATACACTAAACAGTATAACAAAGTCTAAATAAAGAAATTATTATTTAGATCATAAATAATTTTGCTTTTGTCTCTGCTACAGAAATTCTCTGTTTACCCAAACAATGAAACATCTTTTGGGGAGTGTTTTGCAATAAATATTCCTTTCTCCTCGAAGAAAATAAGTTTCCAGTTTCTGCACAGGAATCAAAGATGGTTTGACATTTAAGAACCTACATTTTAAATTAGTACCTATGTAATTCTTTAGTCTACATCCTGAACAAACACTGAGGAAGTGATTAAAGCAGAATATCATCCCAGAATGAGACCACTGCTAACTGAGACCTCCTTCAACATCACTGATCTGCCTCTCCTAAATCCTGAAATGTCACCAACATTGTGTGCTTGCTGGTCCTCACCACCCTCAAAAAAATAAGATAATATAACCTTAATCATAATTAATTAGGAAGAACTGTCTTCCTTGGTGAATTACTGAATGGGACTCATCTTTCTCCCATTTCTCCCCTTTGTGTCTCTCCAGCTCCATTTCTGCAGCACTGGTTACTGAATTTCAAAACAATATTTTGGAACTCATCTTGTGGATGAAAAAGTTCTCCCTTATACATTTAGGTAAAAAATTTAAAGAGGATGAGTTTCAAAAGAGAAGAAACACTACTCTAGCAACATCTCTTTGTTCTTTTATGACAATCTGTTTTATTTTTAACACTTCAGATCATTTTTAGATGCTTGAACAGTCTAGACAGGGCTGTTGAATAAAGGAAGCAGTCACACCTGTCATTATTGCATATTTTCCTAGGTGTAACCTGCCCAAAAACTCCTCAAATTGCTGGATTTATTCCCTTAGAAAAGGCTCTTGGACATCCTGGAGCACACAGAGACAGAAAACCTTCTGGAGGACACACAACAGAATAAAAGAGATTAGAAACAGGGAGGCCAAGAGCAAAAAGAAATAAATTGCTACTTGCCTGCACATATTTGCATGCACACTGCTCCTGAAATCTAATTTGGGGAGCAGGGGGTGGGATATTTGGGTTTAGGTTTGCCTTTTTCTACAGGTGGCTGAAAAACAGAGCAAACATGCACAAAACCACAGCAGATGACACTAAATCCCAGAACAGAGCTCTGCGGAGGGTGTACAAAAAAGGGCTCCATCAGTTACTTAATAGAAGCCACAAAATCCTTTCCAAAAGCATTTTTATTTAAAAAAAAATTCACAAAACACTGAACTGCAGCACAAACTCAGGTATTTGAAATCCATTTGCAACTACTCTTTAAAAAACCTTGTGGCTCACGTGCTGGAGTTTGAGATGCAAGTCAGACATTTGAGATTAGAATGAGGTTGTAGGTCACAAAGCTGTCTCAGCACAGGGCTCAAATATAAACATAAACTGGCTTCCATGCCAGCCTGCAGAGATTTAGTGCCTTGACATCTTCTGAAAAATATATAGGGACACCAAAAGCAATAAATATGAACCAAAAAGTGGCAATCATGTAAAGTCCTGAGAGTTTAATATTAATAGAAGAATCTAAAATTTATACATGTTTTCCCCTCAGTTTAAAACCCAGGTTCCGTTTTGCTGAAACTTGTGAAGTAAAAACATGAAAAAAAATCTCTGGATTTCTTTAATTATTATTTTGGTTGTATTACTTTAGGAAATATGGTAACAATAGGAAAAAATGGGGGAAGGTGCATCCAAGGCAGTGAAAATTAATTTGTGTGTGGGTCCAGCCAAGTCTTTGACTGTCATGTGGCTTTGAAGTTGGGCTCAAGGAGAAATCAAGGGACAACAGAGCAACATGGTCAAGATCAGAGGACTGGTATTTTATGCTCACTTTTTCAATAATATGAGCCTTTTCTAAATAGAAATAGTCACTAAAAATATTGGGCTACTGATCTTCCTCTTAAAAACACTCCTAAGGAAATATCATGGAGGTGGTTACACAGGCTTTTTCCTTCCTGGCATGTAAATATACAAATCATGGGCTTCCAATTTAATCTACAATTTCATGTAAGTTGAAACAACACTCTTTTCAAAAAGATATCCAATACTTTCACTCATTGTCATCAGGAAAAAGTAGCAGAGCTTCCAGGAGCTTTTGCACTTCATAAATTAAGAGCTGACGTGGGGGAGGGTTGGGAGACAGTTCTCATGCAAGTGAAAGCATCCAGTGTTAACAGATAAAACAAAATAAAAAAGAAAAGGAAGAGTAAAACATTCACAAATAAAAAATAGTGTTTACCAGGCACATGAAAAACAATGAATTGGCTTTGTGTGTTTTGTTCTCTAGGACACCAGGAAAAAAGACAGATAAAAGTACACTAGGTGTTCATAAAAGGTAGAACAGTTTTTTAAAGTTAGTCCTCCAGTTATTTTTCAAGCCCCCCAGTTCTCCACTCTTAATGTTTTATGTGCCGTTATTTTGCTTTTACTGCAAAAGGAAGAGCTGGCTCCCAAAGATAAAGGAGATTTTTGGTAAATGGTGAAGGTACAGAAATAAATGACCCACTTGGCCAGTGTGTAATTACAGTGGCTGAGATTGTGACAATCTATCACGTGGAGGAGGATGACACCACGCTAAGGGGTGACTCAAAGGAGATAGCCTTTGACTAACTACTGGACACAGGCGATCGATACCCCGCTGATATTGTCCTCTCAAAAAAACAATTGAGTTCTAAAAAAAAAAAGTTTGAAAATAGATTCCTCCTCTCCTCCCAGATACTGATCAGAGCCTCGTCTTGACCTTATTCTGGAAAAGCAATGCTTTTCTTAAGGAGGTAGATGGAACAAATAAATCCTGCTGTGTCCTGAAAAGCGTTTTTACATAGAGGAGTTGTGTTCTGAGACAATTTCCAGCTTCTTGTTTGGAAGAGGTTCTGTAATCAGCAAATTAGAAAGCACATATTCACTGAGAACGAGCCTGCCTTTACATCTCTCATTAATATAAAGAAATAAAACATAAATAAATCCAAGAGGAAGAGGAAGGCAGGAGCTCAGACCGTGAGGATGTCAGGAACCACAGGGCCAACAGCCACACTCACACCCCGTGGGGATGAACACACTGCAGGTCACACTAAATACAGAAAGAAATGTGGATTAATTGATTTTGGAGCTGGGAAAAGAGTGACTTTCAAACTGTGAGCACCCAGGGATGCACTCTCAGCATCCCAAAGATTTCAGGAAGACCCAACTGCACCTGCCAGCACCAACAAAGCCTGTGGTGGCAAGAACAGAAACAGCACACATGGAAAAGTTCCAGCAATGTTGGAATTATTCTGATTTTCATTAGATATTACAACATTCAGGCAGTGGAGAGGGCCTCCCATAAAGGCTCCATCCACCCAACTGGATAATGGCTAACTGGAAAATGCCTTTGGCATTTTCTGAGCTCACAGCTGACTTAGGTGGCCTCATTCTAACCTGAATTATTCTATGATTTCATTAGGATTTAATACTAACAAAATATGTTTGGGGGGGGTTTTGTTTGGTTTCTTTTTTTTGTTTGTTTGGTTTTGATGGGGTTTTGTTTGTTTTTTGAGGGGGATGGAAAAAGAAATCAACATTTTGACCCAAACTAGACTAAAAGCCCTCCAGCAACAAAGGAAGTGACACTTTGGGGATTTAAGAATATAACCATAAAAAATTCACCCAAATGTGACAACACAATTCTAAAGAATTGGTTCCAATTATATGCTCTATCTTTTTTCAGTGGGCTGTAATTTGTAATTTAGAGGAATGGCAATTAGAGCTCACGTTTCCAGGATGCAAATGGGAAGTATGAGGGAAGAACAGAAAAGCCAAAGAAAGAAAAACTCCTGAGGTACAATCTGTGTAGCTGCTTCTTGCCAGCAAGGTGTGCTGCAGGAATTAGAAAAACACTGACCCTTTGAAAATAATAATGAAGAAAGAAGAAGAAAGAAACCCAAGCTCTGTGAAAGGAGGCAGCCTGACCTCTGTCCATCTCCATGATTCCTTCAGCACCTAAAGCCACTGGAGAGGGGACCCAGAGAAGCCCCAGGAGGGGACACCTGATGCAGGAAAATGGAAATGAAGATGAAAATTAATGGATCTATCATAAGGAAAATGTGCTGTTGTTTCACCAGGAGGGGTTAAACTGGGACACCAGTCCCAGATGTCCATGGAATCCCAAACAAAGCTGCTGACAGCTTTCCTTGGCCTAGGATTTACCAGTAAAACACAGATAATGGTAATTTTTTTCTTTACATCAACATCTTTCCAGCAGTGTAGACAGAGCTGTAGAAAAGCACATCCACCAGAAAGGAGAGTTTTCCCCTAATTTGCTGCTTCCAAGCAGGTTCCCCTTCTTTTCCTCACTCCTGTCCATGTTGTTCCACATGAGGTGACAAACCAATGTACTGGAGCCTTCTTGCCTTATATATGTCCAGGAAGACAGAAAAAAAAAAAAAAAAAATAAAAAATCCCCAAAATTGTCTTCAAGATATAGACTAAAAAGTGTTGTCTGTCCATGATGCAGTGTCCACCTCTCAACTAGTCAGTAAAAACATCCTGAAAAATAAAATCTCTAAAGATCTATCCAGGCTTAGCAAGGCTGGAAAAGTGAGGGACACACTTTTCACTTGAACCCAGAATAGGTGGGTTTGTTTTTAAACGTAATTGTCACAATAGGGTGATTAAAAACCTGAATTGTAACTGAAAAATCCAAATCACTTTAAAATCAATATAATCAATTAAGTAGATAAATATCACAAAGACAATGAACCTCAAATGAAGCCATGTTCACACAGCAGGAAATGCACATTAGCAGGAAACCATTCACAGGTTTGTATTACAGCAAATAAAAAGGAAAGCAGCACCAAACACTGCTGAAAACACACAAAGAGAATATACTCATTCAAAAAGAATATTGTGGAAATCATTTCCTTTGGTTAAGAGGAGGGTATTGATTAAATTCTAGCATTTATTCCTTTTCTGTACAGCCAGAAAACACAGACTGCTATGGAGCTAAGGATATTAAAAACCTAATTCAGCTGCTTTTCTGCTCTCTTTAAACTTCTCCAATCTTCACTGAAAAGATTCTGTCTGCATTTGAACTTCAGCAAGGATAAATCAAAATTTTGCTAAGAGGCCTTACAAAATATAAGCTATAAAATAAACCCCACAAATCTGAGGACAGCAAAAGATTCTAGCCCTGAACTTGACCCAGAGCATCTGACCTGCAGGGACAGAATTCCAACACCTCCCTGGTCCTCACTCCATGGGGAAAGGGGAGGATAAAACACCAGCAAATAAAACCTCTCTGCTTTGAATTTTGTTAGAATTTCAAGGCAAAAGATGCAGGAACAATGAAGATTCTGCTGGTGTATTAGGGCCAGAAATTACCATTTTCCACATGGAAAATTAGTTTAGACAGATACACCTTTATCTAACACCTTAGCATTAATTTGAATGATAAAACATTCATAGCACAAAATCAAAATGATTTTAAAATTCAGGCATAACCTGAGCTATAGGTGTGTGTTTAAGGTTTCCATGTTTGCTTGCTTTTATAGTTCTGCTTTCAATAATAATAATATTAAAAAATTCAGCTCCTATAACCCACTGTGTTTATTTTTAAACATCAGCTGGAACTCCTGGAAGGATCAGACATCAGAAACATTTTTTTAAAGTTTTTCCTCTTCTTAGTGCAGACTAATTTCACCAAATATAAACAGTAGAATTCTGTGTTACCTAAAGGGGAGTTGCAATAATAANATAAAATATATAAAATATAATTTTTTATTCTTCCACTTCAGTACTACACAGATTTTATAACAAATTATTAGTGTCAGAATACATCCCCAATGAGAGTTTTAATTCATGAAGGAATTGATTTTAAAAAATGTGTGTATATAAATATATATGTGTTATATTTTAACAGAACTCCAGAACTTTCAGCTTCAGCAGCATTTGAAATTCCACAGCATATGGAAAACTTCACCAACTCCACCACATTCAGCTATTCACATCCATGTCATATTACTGTTCTTCTTGTTAATCCCAACAATGTTTAGCTTTTGAAGGGGAAATGTTATCATAAAATGACTTTGCAATGACTCCTCTCACTTCAATTTCAGATTCATCACTTCACTCTCTCTGCAGGGCTGAATTAGTGGATGTGATCCACACTCATCCTTCAGGATTGTTACTTAACAAAAAACTTACTTAAAACTCCAGAAATGTCTTCAGCCTAAGAAAATCCTGGGATTTTCTTGCATTTAACCCTGCTGGCCTCACTAACCACCTTCTTCAGATTAAAAAATAAAGATACTCTTGCATTTAAACCCTGCTGGCCTCACTAACCACCTTCTTCAGCCTAAAAAATAAAGATACTCTTAAATTTAACCCTGCTGGCCTCACTAACCACCTTCTTCAGACTAAAAATAATTTTTTTTTTGAATTGAGAACCTGNTTTTTTTAAAGTTTTTCCTCTTCTTAGTGCAGACTAATTTCACCAAATATAAACAGTAGAATTCTGTGTTACCTAAAGGGGAGTTGCAATAATAAAATCTGAAAGTTCTGTTTGTAGCACCCTGACAGCCCCTAGCTAGTTCAGAAGCAGGAATTACAAGGATCTGCAGTACTATAATGTTAATTTAATTCAGCAATTTCAAAAATCCCATATTCTAAATATATATAAAATAATCAGGGAACATTAAGGATTCTCATGCCTTGAAATAATGTGTCTGCTTTGTTCTTTTTTTTTTAATTTGTGTTTTAGGCTCTAAGAGGTTGAAACAGGAAATCACCAGGGATATGGAGAGTAATGCTAAAACAGAAATGTNAACCACCTTCTTCAGACTAAAAAAATTTTTTTTTTGAATTGAGAACCTGAAATGAAGATTTGGTTTTGTTGGATGAGCCAAGATGTTCTCCACGGCCTCACAGCTTTGCAAAACCAAGCTGATAAATAGAATTGCTGCTGATAAATAGAATTGCTGCTGGTAGTGAAGAATTAAAGCCAAACCAATAATCACCCAATGGAATCTCTGAAATTAGATTATGTTTCGTTATTCTCATTATCTGGTCTATTTTCACCTGAGTCCTCTATTTAATTGAGATTTGCAGTTTGAGGTAGAACAGAATTTGTGGAAGGGAAGCAGAAGATGGAAATGCTCCCCTTGGAAGTTGTTGCATTCAGTCTCACGTGTGATAATAAAAGATTAAAATATGCTTTACATATTTTAATCCTGAAACAGCTATTAAAACAAAATATTCACTAGAAAGACACCAGAATAACTGAAGGAAAATTCTCAGCTTGCCCCTTCTTGTAATAAAGTTGCATCCAGCCCTTCAGGCCTGAGGCCTAAATATACTGAATATATTAGGCCTAAAAAAAAACCCCAGTAATTTCTGCATATTTAATACCAAAACCCTTTTCAAAACCAGTTCTCTCTCAAAATCATCACTTTGGAAAAAGCAGCAATGAGAAATGGGCACAGCCAAACTGGAGTCTGCCAACACAGACAAACATGGAGAATAAATGAGGACTAAATACACCTCTTCTGTGATAAGAGAAATCACATAATCCACAAGATTTAAAGCTTTTGAAATGTTACAATCTTATTTATTAATACCAATTTTGTAAGCCCCTATCTCTCTAGATGATCAAAACTCTACTGAAATTTACCCAAAAATGGTGCCCATTTCAATACATTAAAATGTACCAAGGTCTTTCAGTGTAATGGTAAAGGCAGCTTTAGAAATTGATTTAGAAATTTATACCCATAGAAATTTATTTAAAATATATTAAAAAATGTATTTTAAAATATATTTTA
>VXBR01002963.1:3695-14909 GCA_013400215.1 Cisticola juncidis | reverse complement strand
AAATATATTTAATTATTTAAAAATATATTTTAAAAAATAGCACTGCTTTTAAACAGAAGGATGTTTTCACCCTGATTTCATAGAAACCATTAAAATAAAAAATCCCTGAGTCCCTTTATGCTGCTGCCTTTGCCCCACTCCCTCCTTTTGCTCCAACTTTGCTGCCCTACATCTTTTCAAGGACACCACAAATAGGAACAGGCTGAGGTTTATTAAGTCATCTTGCTATGCCATTGTCAATTCTGGCCATGAAGAATTCCTTAGCATCACTAAAGCTCCACAGAGAGCAAGGAATGTTGTTTTACGCTGTTGTCAAATGCAAAATCCCCAGGGTGGGTTAGGAGGCAGAATAAAAGCGTTTGAAGAAGTTAAGAATGATGAAAAATTATATATCTTCATCAGGTCACTTCTGCTCTCAGGACACAGAATTTTATAATTCTATGTGTCAATGCCCATGCCACAAGAGAAAGGTCTGAGACATTGTTGAGCATACTCAACATTTGTTTTTAAAAAATAAATCCACCATCAGAATTTACTTCAAAGGAGAAAAAAGAAAAAAGGAAGAAAAAGGAAGAAAAAGGAAGAAAAAGGAAGAAAAAGGAAGAAAAAGGAAGAAAAAGGAAGAAAAAGGAAGAAAAAGGAAGAAAAAGGAAGAAAAAGGAAGAAAAAGGAAGAAAAAGGAAGAAAAAGGAAGAAAAAGGAAGAAAAAGGAAGAAAAAGGAAGAAAAAAGAAAAAAGAAGAAAAACCCTAAAAAACCATAAAACTCTTCAGAACATCTCACCTGAATTTTATGCAATTAAATCCTCAGGAAAACTATGAACACCACCTTCTAGTGTTGTTTCTTCAAATAATCACCATTTAATAATGGTTAATATAACCATAATAATCACCATTACTTACAAATGCTTTATATACTTTTCAAATATATAAATTTGAAAGAGAACAGGTGAAAAACTATTGCATCCACTGAAATTAGTATAAATTTCAGGGGAAAAAAAAAGAAGAATATATTAGTAATTGTCACCTGCAAACAACTGCAGGGGCGACGAGAATAAAATCAGCTCCTGGATGTAACATTAAAAATGCAGCTCAAGCCCTGTGTTTCCTTGGACCCTGGATGCTGAAATGACACAGTGGAAGATAAAATAGTAATGCTAATATTGATAATTTGTCCATTACAGGTCAGCTCACTGTCCAGTGGAACAGTTACAGAGCTGTTAGCTTCGATTTCACAAGGCCGATCAATACCCGGCCATACTGTTTCAATTTTGCCCGCATTGATTTTTTTTTATAACACCCCAACCTCGCAGCATTCATCTTTCTGAAAGAAGGAAGATTTGATTTACTGAAGAAAAATTGGAGAGAGCATCACAAAGATTTTTACCGGCAAGCCCGTGACACGGGGGGAAAGATGGATGTCTCTGAGGTAGGGACGCCTCTGGCTCCAGGGCATCCATTAGAACGCGCTCAGCCAATCTCAAACTGAGTTTCTTAAACAACCCAAAGCCAGGCCTAAACTCAGTCCCCCAAACTAATCAAAAGCATTCAGGGCTCTTGATATACAGGGGGCTCTCTTCAAAATTCCTAAAGCTTATTGCTGCTGCAATAATTTATGTCGGCGGTGGTACCTATGCATTTTTGCGAGGGGAGCGCCACCCTCTCCCCTCTAATAGCAGGAGTGAATTTCCATGGTACATTAGTCAGCCTATTAGAATGCAATGAAGGACGATATGAGAAAAGGGTAGTCTGTCCTCTGAGACTTCCACCCAGTGTTCTCCATCATCTCTCCTCATCCTTCTTACATTCAGCCACTTTACCAGGTGTCATCTACATGAAAGATGATTTGTCTCCTGACCCAAATAAACACAACGCCTGCTCTATGCACCAGAAAAAAATTACTTCTGCCACTCTGTTCATTTGTGGCCTCTTTCTTGCTTATTCCACCATTCTTATCAGCCTCTCTCAGTTTTCACCTGAGCCTCACTGCAGGTGACAGTAATGTATGGATGAACAGGTACTTGTCTGTCCCATTATTTCTTGAAATCTCTAAGCATTTGAAAAAAAAAATGCAATGACAGTAAAGGGCACACAGATATCAGAGCTCTGAGGAAGGAATAGTTTCTTTGCTTGCCAAGGCAATAGCTGGGACTTCAAGTGGAGGAAAAAGCTGTTTGTTCTCTCTCATGTGGCAAAAGCTGGTGTAAGCTGGATATTAAGACACAAATTGCATTCAGGCAGGTCACTAGGTGTCAAAAGATATTAGATGCCTGCTGTGAGGAAACAACAATTCCCATCTGCTTCTGAGAAAATAATATTTTCATTTTCAGTTTTTATTGAATGGAAACTTTTGGGAATATGTCTATATAAAGGGTATTAAGTCCAGCAAGTCTAACATGTTCAAAATGGCTATAATCATCATTGTGTTATCCATAAAGCAGCAGATTTCATTTGGTCTCTTTAGATAGGATAAATTGGATTCTTTTTTCCCCTGGCTTGCAGTTTTGTTGCAGTACCAGATGTTTCTCAAATGCCACATGCTGGGGCTCCTATACTGAGTGTAGCACCTGACCTTCTCCATAATTGACTAAAAATATTGATGTAATGGCACGGCTCTGATTGTGATTTATTAAAACCACTGCCGATCCCAGGCCAGCTGCCAGCACTGCAGCCCACTGATCGTGTGGCATTAGAAAAGCCATCAATATTGAAACAAAATAAATGACATTAATGGGAAAGTATTAGGCCTTCAGAGCCATGGCTACAAGCAATTATATGGATTCCAAAGGAGGAGGAAAAACAAAAATACCACAAGCCAAATATTAGATTTACGTAAGAAAAACGCTAATATAATATTTTGAAGCAAAATCAAACATATCCCAGAAAACATTCATTTAGCCCCTTACTAAAATATTCCATTAGAATTACAATCATTGCATATATTTATTTTTTACGTGTTTATGATGACTAAGTGCATTCTGCCTTTGCCATAAAGAGATTTGGTCCTGTCTCTAATGCCATTTGAGTTTCTGGAATTATGTTAAGCGTGCTGCAAAGTGCATTATGTGATATTTCCATTTTGCTGGGGATCATTCTTATGAAATGGAAATTATCATGTCCATATTTTTGTGCACTTGGCAATTTACAAGCTGATTACACAAACCTCATTTGGGGCTATCAGAAAATATTTATCCTTCAAGAATGGAATATTTTATCATTACCCTCTCCCCCTATTAACCATACCAATATTACCTCAACAAGCAAAACACACCTAAAGACCACAAAGCACTCTCTGCTTCTTAGCAAAGCTTCTTAAAACAGGGAAATCACATTTTGAAATCCAGAGGCACAAAGAGATGGAGTAAACCACAAGGTACACACTCAGCAGAATTACAGATGTACAAAATACTTCAAGAAATCTGGTTTTCCCCAATGGTAGTACCTGCCTTACCTAAAATTCTTGGGAATGTTGAAATAAGCTATTGGTTTTTTGCACCTTCATCATTTTTTTTTGTCTTAAACAGTCTTTTTAGATTTAAGCACAACTCACTTAACAAAAGAGAAGCATCATTAAACACTTATTTCGCTTTTAACCTTAGAAGCTGGAGCCCAAAATCCGTATTTGCGGTACATTTGCAGACATCCTATGCCATAGTATGACTTTTAATTGAAATATTTTCAGCTAATTTTATTTATAAAATATTTATTATGTTTCTTTATGTTATAGAAATTATTAGTGCTTGGAAATTAATTTTTTGTTTCCAGAAGATGAGTAGTCATTGAACAATGAATAAAGGTTACTTGGAAAAACGTTTTGTTGTCTGTTCATGTATTTCTCTCATGTTTGTTATTCCATTAAATTCAAATAACAGCACCTTGATACATGAGCATATTCATGTTCTAGCCTAAATATGGTATTTGTAAGCATTAATTAAGGTTTGTACTCCAGGGACTTGAACTTGCATTTCAGATTTCCAAGTGAAACTCAAGCACAAGTCCCAGCTAAAGGAGGTAGATAAATATCACTGCAGTGAAGGGACGTGCTGAGAATTCCAAAATTAACCTGGCAGCACTGTTCTTACTTTGAAATTACTGATACAAATACTCAAAAAGATGTTTGTTTTTTAAGGTTTGGCAGGAAAGAAAACAAATGACTGAATGGTGGCTCAAGCTGGAATCCCATCATACACCGAGAAGGAAGCCAGCAGCAAGAAAGCACTTAATGATAAAAATTATTATTTTTCAAAGAAATAATAGGGCTGGAACATTCAAAACCAATTCTGCCACACTTTTATAGAGAAGTTGAAAGTCACAAGAGACTCATCCTGTTTTTCACTGGTCTAACAAAACCAATTCTCTGGCATTCACCCACATTAAACACTGACAAATTCATTTTGCACTTTTTCTATTAATTAGTTTCAAAAATCCACGCTCACCTCTGCCTGCACAAAAACCTTCTAGAACATCCCCAAACCTCCTTACCTGGGTGCAGAGCTCCCCCAGGCCCCGTGCTTGTCAGTGAGGATGTTGATGATTTTCTGGACCAGTTGTGTGGCAGTGACCTGGTCGCGGTACTTGGCGGCCGTGATCAGGTGGTGACACATCTTCTCCTCTTCCCTCTTGTCTGCTGAGTACTGGGCACACAGGGACTGGCAGCAAGAGAAAAACTTCATTATTCTGTCTGTTAATTGCACCATCCAAAGGAAGTTTGATGCAATTCATAATTAATTACTTAGACAAAGAGAGAGAGAGAAGAATTAACTCTGTTTTCCAGGCCCTGTGCAGCTCCTACAGGAAACTTTTGGAGAGCCAAGCAGAGGGTTTGCCATGAATTCTTTACAGATTCAAAGTTTAGCAAAAGCCAACACATTAATGGCCACACTGCATAATAAAACATATAAAATAAAAGTGGTTATGCCTATAAACAAAGTGAATAGCTTTATAAAAACAATGGCAAATTTCAGAATAATGAATGTCAGCTAGCTGACCACTCCACTCCCATGACCCTTGGTTAGATTTGGGGAGCCAAGTGTTTGCTGTTGCTTATAGAAATATATATCTATGAAAGTTAAGGAGAAAAATCCACATTTTTTCAGATAAACAGAAAACAAAACGCATCTGAGGACTAAAGGGATCTTGACCAGGTGGATTCTCAAAGCTGAGCACATTTGCAGGCCAGCACGGGAAAATCAATGACTTTCCAGCAGTTGTACAAACATCCTCTGCTCAAAAGAAAATTCTAGCAAATAAGAACTCTCTACTTCTTCTACAAATTCTACAAATGTACAAAATCTACAACAAGTTCTACAAATAAGAACATCTACAAATTGAACTCCAAACTGAGAGATTTTTTTTGTTACGACATTGTCTCAGTTTGGGGTTTTGTTGACCTTCTGTAAATTTGCCTGTTAATAAAGAACTCATAAAAATTTTTATCACCCCCTCACCAAAACCCCTTTTTTCTGTACATGAAAACCCACAAGAAATTCAAATGTTGGTAGGAACAATAAAGGCTTTTCCCCACTTCAGCACTCTCTGTTTGTAATTTCAGTTTTCATCTGGCAATTCCACAGATCACATATGCCAGACAAAGCATTTTGGCCTTTGTCAATGATTGGATTATTCTATGATCTAGTTAGAGGAATGGACACAAATGTCTGCCTAACAACAACAAAAAAATTGCTTTTTCTTTGTGAAGCACAGCTGATGCAGACACTAGTCCAATTATTTCTTAGAGCTTAGGTATCAGCACAATATCATGTGCTTTTTATGTTTAAAACAGTAGCAATGCTTTATCTACACATATGTACAAGCTCTAGAAACTTGCTGCAAATAAAAAAAAATCAGCAGGCTGGGAATGCTATTTATATATGTGTATATATAAATATATATGTCATATAAAGTGGCAGAAAGATAGAAAGAATGTGGGAAAAAACCAACAAAATAAAATTTGGCCCCATGTAGATTTTCACAGACAACAAAACTGTACTAACAGATGAATAAATTTCAAAGAACCATTCTAACAATTTTACTGTATTTAGGTATTTCCTCAGCATTTCCCCACTTTACAGCAATGCTCACCTGATGAGCAGAGACATCCAGGAGTGAAGAATAAGCAGCTGAGTTTCCACCTCAATGAGACATCAAAAATTGCATTTTCTATTCCTACATGGAGCACTGCACCACCCCTCTTCACAAAAATGTAACGTGGATAAATCACACCCAACACTAAACAGGATTTTTCTGTCTTTTCTAATATATTGAATTATTTTGCACCCATGATGATTCTTTTTTCTCTTCAGCACTTGGTAAATGTTTCACAGGCTGTTATTTTTAAGTTGGCTGAAAGGGCAGGATTCTAAAAACAAGTGAATAAGGTAAGCTAAGTAGTAAAATGTTTTAAAGTGCTCTTTAATGGATCCTCCTTTACAATTTGAACAGCAACTTTTCATATCTGACATAAAATCCATAGATATAAATCACATTAGAGGGTTATTCTTTCCCCATTATCAATCTCTGTCTCTTTATGGAACATTAAAGTCACATTTGACCTTAAAACATGATAAAATGGAAATCAAACTAGAATGTTTTGTAAAAGATATAATGAACTTGTACCTCTTTCAAAAAAGTCTCTTTATGATGTGATTTTGAACACATTCTTCATTAAATACCAACAAGGATTTTCAAAATGTAGCCGTGACAAACGAAGAAAAAAAAATGGTGTTTTACTGTTCTGACAACTTCCATGAAAACATAACCAGTCTGTCACAAAGTGGAAATAAAACTCCACTTTGCAGGAAATTCACCATTTAATATGAATAGAAATTTGCAATTATATATCAAAACTGAGAGGCTCTCACAGGCAGCAATCCCACAAAATTATAACACCGCTCTAGGAAGAACTGTTAACCATTCCAAGCTCTTTAAAACATATATTTTATGAAAAAAGGACTTTAAAGAAGTCATGGTTTTGCAAGATATCTGTCACATGAATATCTAGTGACTAACTCCAAACTGTGAGAGATTTTTTGTTACAACATTGCTGCATAGTTTGGGGTTTGTTGACCTTCTGTAAATCTGCCTGTTAATAAAAAACTCATAAAAAGGGCATCAAATTCTGATGAAAAGAAAGTTCTGCAGGAATAACCTTTCCTTTAAACACGGGTGTCTCACCAGTGGTTCAGTTTTTACCCTCAATATATGCCAAATATACAGCAAAACAGAAATTATTTCTCCACATCCCTCTCTAAACACTTTGAATACAAGATGAAAGAAGCCTGGTTCCACCAAAAGAATCAGAAAAAGATCCATCCTAATAGACAATCAACACCAGACTATTCTGGAACTAAAAAGTTCCTATTTCTCTTGGTTTTTTATCTTTCAGATGCCATTTCTACATTAAAAAATGTTTCACCACTCCCAAAGATGCAGCACCAGGATGCAGAGTGGTACACAGTCAATAATTCACATTAAATCCCCACAATTCCATTTATATAAAATAAAAATCCAGCTTGGTTCCTGTTTGTGCGTAACCCCAAAAATGTATTTTTACATTTCTTTTTCAGTGTTTGATCTCCTGCACCTGCAATGTGCACCCTGAACATGGTTTTACAATTAAGGCACAAAGTTAATCAGAGTTTTTAAATCTTCCTTCCACTGCTGCCTTGGCCTGTGTGATTTTTGTTTTCTGTTTGGGGCAAGTGTGCAATGGAACTGTAATTAAAAAAACATAAATAAAATAAAATAAATAAAAATCTGTAACAAAAGTGCAGTCACACTTAGGATGAAACAAAGTGTTGAAAGGAGAAAAAAAATGCATTTTCTTATACACATCTCACAGGTTATCTCCAAAAAGTTTTAAATTTGGTGATTGTTGAAAGTTTTAAAAAGGGGAAGAGTATTAAGCATGGAATAGAGGCAAAACTCTTGATTTCCAGCCCTTCATCCAGGACAGAACAAAATCTTTTGCTTTGCCATTATCACAGAACAGAGATTTTTTTTTTCTTTCTCCTGTTCTCGGCCTGGACAAAACTGCAGGCAATTTGAACACTTATCTGAAAATTCATTTTTAAGGGACTGGAATTCTGAAGGGGCAAAAGGTCCAAAAGGCAAGTTATAGACATGAAAATACAGGATATTCTGTATGCAGGAGATATTCCAGAAATACTGACAGGGTGACTCAGTCTATTCCACCTGTCTGGATTGCAGTGAAGAGCAGGATTAACCCAGTTTTCAGAAATGTTTTATCTTTGATCTGCACAAAAATGTCAAGTAAAAGATTTTTCTCTGCACAGTTCCATCTGCAGCCCCAAAATTCCAGTGTGATGCTTTCTACAAGCAATTCAAAATTTTAATGGTGCAGGGTATTTAAGGGTAATGCTGCACTTTTTTACTTTTATTCTTCAACTCTGAGATGAGTGAATATTTTTACATATCCAGCTCCTTTGTCTAATTTAGCCAGCAGCTCTTGGCTTTGTGAGCAGCCTGTCTCTGAGGGGGTCACTTAGGAGGAAAAGTCATCCATAAGGGAAGGTAGAGTCTTGTCATTAATGCAAATTCCCCCCAAATAAGGAGATTTTAGCAAATGAAGGAGCTCCCAGCCCTCTGCTTTCACAGATCTTTGCACTTGACCTCCGACCCGGGGTTTAAAGCCTGGCCTAAAAATGCTACCCAGGGAAATCTTCGGAATAAGACTGAGAAAAATGAAAGTTTAAACCCCAGCAGTGAGCAGGAGTGGGGGAAGTGACAGGCACGTCCATCCTGAGGACACCTCTGTCACCCCACGGCCCAGTATTGATCCCTCCCAGCAGGAAAGGCTCAGGCAGTGGAACAGACACAGGAAAATGGGCAGGATAAAAACCAGCACAGCCTAGCAAAGGTCTCTGCTGGTTCTGCTGCTTCTGCTGGGCTGGCACAGTGGGATGGGTTTGCAGCTCTTCAGCCTGGGCCTGGCCAAACCTCATTTATTCACTTTTCCAGCCTTTTATATCGTTGGGACATTAAAGAGAATCTGCATCATCTAAAGAATCTGATATCAGCTGTTTGTAATACAAATGGGGCATGAGGAGGGGGAGAAATAAAAAAAAAGAAGAAAAAAGAAGAAAAAAAAGGAAAAAAAGAAAGAAAAAAAAGAATAAAAAAGAAAAAAGAAAAAAAAGAAAGAATAAAAAAGAAAAAAGAATAAAAAAGAATAACAAAAAGAAAAAATAAAGAAGAATAAAAAAGAAAAAAGAAAAGGAAAAAAGAAAGAAGAAAAAAGAAAAAAGAAAGAATAAAAAAAGAAAGAATGAAAAAAGAAAATGAAAAAAGAAAAAAGAAAAAAAAAAGAAAAAAGAAAAAAGAATAAAAAAGAAAAAAGAAAAAAAAGTCAGTTTATAGCCAGACATTCCTGAGAAAAGAAAAAAAGTGCATTTAAAATAACAAGAACAGGAAAAAATGCACAGAGTTGACTTAGATCACACCAAACACAGACTGGTAAAACTATGGTCAGGACAAGAAAAAAAAAAATCTACCACAATCAATTTGGGTTTGTGATTAGAGAAAAATGCAAGGATCTCATCTGGCTTTAATCTGTGCTGAGTCAACAGCTGGATTTTTTACCTTCAAGTCTCACAGAACTGAGTTTTAATAAATCTAAATAAACTCTGGGCAGCAGCACTTTTGTGCAGATTGCATCTTCCAAATGAACCAGTTTGGTACAGTAGGGAAATGAGAGAAACTAATGGAGTTCAACTGGAAAAATGCATCTGTCAGAATAAATAGTGAAGAGACGAATAAAATCTGATTTCTTCTGCAGTGTCCACCTGTGCCACAAATCTGTTTTTAGCCTTTTGTTTGATGCTTTTCTAATTGATATTATTTGTGTCCCAGCAGCACCCTCAGATCAGAATCAAAGGCAAAGCTTTGCAAAAAGAAAATCTCTTCTTTTTGCTAGAAGCTGGGATTTGCTGCATTATTCCATTATTTTAACTCTCTAAGCATCACTGCTAACCCTGGCATAAAGAATATGCAGGGAAAAATGTCCTTTTCAAGCCCAAGGCCCTGTTTTTACTGTATTTTTGTCCATTTTGCATTCAAATCACACACTAGGACAGGAACTTTCCACCTTTCCTCTTCTGCAAATCCAGTTTGTCAGCAGTCCCCTCATGCTGCTCTAGTTTAAAACAGTCTAAGTGCCTAAAAACAGCACATTTCAGCAATAAATTTAACATTTTTTGGGGTTCACAGTGCCCTCCACACCACCACAGAGATCAGTGCTGAGTTCACTGAAGAATTTCCAATCCAGTGCAACAAGAAAAGCAAATCCACAAACAATTTCTGGAACTGACACAACCCCTTATTTTATAAGGAACACCCACTCTGTCCAAATAATTAAATATATTAAATTATATTAAATTAAACATATTAAATATATACTTACATATTCTAAGAATTCTAAGGATTACACATTCCAACTGCACAAATCCTGCTTACCTGGACTTTGCTAATTGACTTTATTTCAGTGAAAAATACTAAATCCAATACTTGGAGCTTGTTGTGTTCAGAGCACAGCAGCCATGCAGGATAAAAAAAAAGAGCAACACAAATTCTGTGCATTTTTATAACACAAATCTGAGTTTTGGTGTGAATTACAGTTCACTCATTAAAATTATAGGTTTGGAAATAAAGCTCAGTGACTAATCAAAATCAGCAGCCTGCACCAAGCGTGCACAAAACCAGAAGAAACTACTGAAATGACATAAAACATGATATAAAACACGTGTAAGCACACCAAAAAAGAGCTGGGTAACAACATCTCACACACTTTAACAGTTACACTCCAGCCAAAAATTCACTTCTGATATTCCAGATTTCTGAACAGCTTCAAACAAAATAAAAAAGGCAGAAACATTCCTGCCTCTCTCGTGCCAAGGAGATGAAATTGCCTTGTGAAACAGAGCTGGGCCAGGGGTGCTGCCTAAAGGCTCCCAACAACTGCTTGGAAATGAAATATTTGGGGTTTCCAACAGGCAGCACAGGAAAAAATAATCAGTGATGGCTTAGAAGTCAGAATATCTGATTTTTTTTGTTTTTTTGGTGGTGGTGCTTTTGTTGGTTTTTGGGTTTTTTTGGTTGGTTGGTTGGGGTTTTTTGGTGGGTTTTTTTGGGGTGGGTTTTTGGTTTGTTTTTTTTTTTTGGGTTTTGTTTAGGGTTTTTTTGTGTGTGTGTGTTTTTCT
>VXBR01002962.1:91232-176808 GCA_013400215.1 Cisticola juncidis | reverse complement strand
TTCAGAGCCTGCAGGGTTTGACTCTGCTGGACATGATAGAAGCTTCCAGCAGCTCCTCACAGGAGCCATCCTTGTGGCCCTCCTGCTATCAAAAACCAGATCATGCCAAACCAGTACAACTACCTTCATTATGTAAGAGACCATAATTATCTGGAGAGTAAAAAGTAGCTGGCCTGGCAGTTCAATGAGACAAGTCTCTTACATATGTTTTTTATCATGGACCATACGTACTTGTGAGGTATTGGATCACATAGCTGGTAAAACAAAACACAAGAGAAAAACTTTGTACTAGGAAGTTTTCCAGGCATTTAATAATATTTTAGGTTTTATATCTGTAACAGCAAATGTATTACTGTCCATTTAACCACTCAAAAGCAAATGCAAGCCATTTGAGGCAGAAATTAATTTATTTTAATCTGTAAAATTGTCAAAACCACAGAATCAGAATATTCTGAGTTTGAAGCGACCCACAAGGATCATGAAAGTCCAGTTCCTGGTCCTGCCCAGTACCATCCCCACGAGTCACACCATGTGCCTTAGAGCATTGTTGAGTTCTGTCAGGCTGGTGCTGTGACCACTGCCCGGGAGTCTGTTCCAGTACCCTGGGTGAAAAGCACTCTCTGGGTGAAAAACCCTTTTCTTATATCCAACCTAAACCTCCCCTGACACAGCTTCAGGCCTTTTCCATGTGTCCTGTCACTGGCTACCACAGAGAAGAGATCAGTGCCTTCTGCTGCTCTTCCCCTTTCAAGGAAGTTGTAACTGCAATGCGGTCTCCCCTCCTATTCTCCAGGCTGACCTCATCTCAACCATTCCTCATATGCTTTCCCCTCAAGGCCCTTCACCATCCTTACTGACTTCCTTGTGTCATGTTTCCTACTACTGTTCCTCTCTTCCACTCCCCTTTCTTTCCTGCTTGGCAGCTCTGGATTGGTATGTGAGGTTGTTGCTGTCTTTGGTTATTGGGGTCTAGTGCTTGTTCAAAAGTGATTGCTCTGCTCATACTCACAGAACTTTGTACTTCTGATCATTACTTGTCAGTATGTGTCAGGTCTGGACCTCCTTATCTTCCCAGATCAGATGCATCCAGTTTAAGGTTATGGAAGCAGGCAGGATTGAATGCCATAGCATTACAGAAAGTAAAAATAGAGGTAGCTGAACACCAAGCCACGAGACCCCTGCTGTGATAACAGGTACAATTGTAATACACTTCTAGAGAAGAATGAGTCCAGAGGCTGAAAGCACTGCTTGTTTTGAGAGACAAACAGAAGTGAATACTGAGCCATGTTTAAATATTTGTCCATACTCTGAAATGACTTTTACAGACATGTGGAATGGAACAAAAATGATTGATTTGTGCTGATATAGTGATACAAGGCATGGCTTACTGAAGTGGCAAGAGTCTTTCTAAACTGTCAGATGGATGTACAGTGTTCAGATGTTCTTGTTGCTGCATTTCATAAGTAGAGATATCTTTTGAGGAAGCAGTGACATATCCATCAACAGGAGGATGTATCCTTTGCTTTTCAAGGGACAAAACCATTGGAACTAAATTCACTGCTCCTCAGTATCAGTGCTTCCACTAAGCCAATGAACATACTCAGATTTTGGTTACACCCCAAGGAAACAGCCATGGCAGTGGCTCTGCTTATTCTGCTCATCACTGTTCTCCTGTTTGGATCATACAGAGCCGAGAATGAGACAACTCCTTTTCACTGTTAGTGTTTCAATACTGTGGTTATTAAATAGATGGGCTTTTGATGCAGAAAAAGTTGACTATCTTGTGCAGCCACAATATTATATATTAAAAAAATAATAAATGTTACATTTCTATTTAAAAATTCATTTTAGGGTAAGATGGTGAAAGGAATGGGGGGTGCCATGGACCTTGTATCCAGTGCGCAGACCAAAGTGGTTGTCACCATGGAGCACTCAGCCAAGGTAAGGCTCTGCCACTTCTTTCTAAATCTAAATGCTGCACAAAAGACAAAAAATAAGCAGGAAAAAAGGACATATTCATTCTGCTACTTTGTGAGGATTTGACAGTTTTGCTGTTAGCTATTATGGTGATGCAACTGGAGGCTACGTTAATATGATTCCTTTCCTCTTGTCAGTGAATCATTCACCATGGGAAAAAAAAATGAAACATTAACTTCATGTCTAAAAGCTGCATGCATTTTTTTAACTACTTCATGCATATTTAATGAGTGTGGCCATTGCCAAAGCTGTAGTAGATGCTACTCTACTCTTTGCCTCAGCATGATTTGAAAAAAGAGGTTTCCCATGGTTAAATACTTGTCATGATAGAAAGCTATTTACCTTTGAAGTTGCCAGTGAGATTGGTACTGGCAGCTTGATAGAATATGTGGTTTTGGTATGATGAGATGGAGGCTGCCTTACATTATTATATGTAAGTGTTTAATCTTGAGACTTCTTTGGGGGGGCAGAGATATAGGTATATGCTATAGATAGAAGTCCCTTCTAAAAGATCATAGGAAACTTTTCATTTGAAACTTCTAAGACAGGAGAAAAATCTCTATCCCGAATGTTTAAAAATTTACTTCTTGTTTAACTTCTGTGTTTCCATTTTTCCATATTTATAATATGTCTGCAACAAGAATTAATTTTGTACTGTTCGAAGAAATATCTCTTGTCAGAATTTGAATGGTAAACTATAGTAAATATGTAAATATGACAGTAAATATATTAATGGTAGTGTGTTTTTTTAATGAGATTTAAAGAATTAATTTTCACTTGAAAATAAAAACAAATATATATTGAAAAATATAGTAGTTTCACAATAGTTTTACTAAACTGTGATCTCAAGGGGCACATTTTGAGCAACAGGGCTCAGTGTAACCTGATAGTTTTCATGTTCATATGCATAAATAAGTAAACTAAATTATAAAATAAATTAATCTTTATGACTTGGTTCACTATCACACAGCCTCCCAAAATCTGTAGTAACATAGGGCGTTATCAATTTGCTCAGACACACACTTCAGGTATTAATGTGATCTGAATAAATATTTATGCTAAATGTCTACTTACTTTGAAATTTGGTTGAGGTTTAGAGTCCACACACAATATAATTATGCAAACCAGTTTTTCTCCTAAAAGTACTACAATGTTTGGAAATTGTTTGCTGAGTTGTTTTTGTTTTGTCTGTAGGAGTACTGAAACAGGAAAAGAATGAAAACAGAGATAGGTTCACTGTTATGAACAGGTCAGGCATAGAATTATTTATTTTGACATATGTATACCTACTTTGGGCACTTTTGTGCATGGTGCACTTGGTGTGCGCTTCTGGACAGCCAGTTACAGGTTTTCAAAATTATTTCTTCTGCTTTTGTGTGAAGGCACTGCCAAATTAACAATATGTAATAATTTGATTTTATTCTTATTTTTAAATGGCACTTTTTCCTCTTTCCTAGCCACTTTCTGGGATTTTCATATTGATGCTTCTTGCTTGCTCAGATGTGAAGATGATGTCATATAGAAATATAGTGTTTAGAGATCAAAACAGCTGTTAGACTTTTCAGGTGCTCTTCCTTTTTTTTTTAATTTTTTTTATCCTTTAATAGTAAAGTAAATTTAGCCAGGGGCTATACATGAGGCCAGTTCTGAAAGTCAGAAGGCTTTTTGTGGGGGTGACTGTATCTTCCACAGTTGATTTTCTATTCATGGCTTTTCAATTCGTTACCAAATATTTTACCGAAAACTTCCTGTATCTGAATGCCTGATCAGAGGAGAAGTCCTTCACCCTGCTCAAAGCCCAGTGTGCTGCTGAATGAAAGAAAAGTCTGCATGTACTGAGTCTCTTGTGTCTGCTGGCTCTTTAGTAAAGGGACATTTTTGTAACCTTATTCTCCATCAGACATGATGGTAGAAATCTACCATCAGACATGAAAATTTCCTGTAAATCAACAGATGTGATGAATGGAAATAGAGTGGAAGACATGGAGTATGGGCAGCGCCTTCAATGGACATGTTCAAATGGTGCTGCAAGAGGTAGTTCTGGTGCTAGTTTGTCTGAGTTATAATCTGGTGACGGATCTTCTAATTTTTTTCACGTTTGGTTGTTTGTTTTCTTGTAATAATAACAAGGCTTATTAAACATTAAAGTAAATTTTTTAAGAGTTTAATAGCCCTTCTCCTTTCAATACACATGTTGCAGTTTTTAAATACAGAAATAGGCTGAGTCCATATAGTGAGAGCACAGGCAGAACATAATTTACACTAAATTATGGTGGTGGAATTAGTAACTTACTTGTCTTACCACTCAAGTAAATACTCAAGGAACTTTACTCTTTTAAAACTCTGATATGATGTATATTACAAATACAAACAAATATGCTCAATCCCAGGTTAATTACATTTTTAATTACTTAAGTTTCTACATGTAATGAAAACCAAAATGTACAGAAGATAGATGAGACAATCAGCTTTGTATAAGAATCTTCAGCTTAAGAACTGCTCCTGAGGAAGGGTACAGGCAAGTACACAAAATGACGAGGGAATGGAGAAGGTAGATGCAGAATTGCCACTGCTTCATGAACAAAGTAGGGATAACTGACTAAAATTAGTTAAAAAAGAAGAAACACTTTCCACAGCCAGCTAATGAAGTTGTGGATGATAGCAAAATGATGCAAAAATCTCAAGGAATTAAATCTATATAGAAGGGACTAAACTATTTTATGAGATTGAGTTCATCAATGACGATTCGATACAGCTGCCTGGATGCAGTCCTTGCCTCAGAAAATCTGTTAATTACAGCATATCAGGAACCAAGAGGACATATCTGCAGAAGGAAATTTCAATTTTTGCTTAGGCCACTGAGAGACACTTGGCAAATGGACTTTATGTCAAATTCATTCGTTTTTCTTAATGTATTTTTTGCTAAATTATCTCCTATTTCATAGCCACAAATAAAAGAAAAATAGAATTTGAACTTGTTATTTAATGTCTAAACAGTTCCTATGCATTTTTGTCTAATTTGCTAAATAATACCTGAGAGAATTAGAAGTCAAGTTCTTACCCCCATACCATTATTGACATGTTTTCCAAAACACAGTAAAAATAAGGACTGGTAATTGTTCCATGTTGTGAAATGAGTTATCTACACTGTTCAGAAAAACAGAATGGAGATACGTTTTAAGTGCTTGATTTGGGCATGACTGAAACATGGATCGCTGAATTGAAAACTCCTTTTTCATGCTGCAAAAAGTTCTGATTTTAATGTGTTGTGGAAGACTAGGGACATTTTTGTTCTTCAACAGCAGAATTTTTTATTTAAATGGACTGGAACACCTAAGGTTTTATGTATCTACACAATAGTCTTTTTCTTTATCTGAACAAATCCTGAATAAATCTGAATAAATTCAGATGGTAAAAATCATGCAGTTCTGTTTAAATTGCTCTTTTTATAGTGCTCTGATGGATGTCTTCCAAAAGTCACAGAATCATTTAGGTTGAAAAAAGCATCTAAGATCATTGGGTCCAAACTATGAAAAGATCAGGAAATGGGTTTCATCTTTAAGGCTAGCTGGTAATACAATAATCTTCAGCTCAGGTGTTAAGAAGCTCAAATGTTTTGGTTCTCAGGCTCACAGGATCCATTCAAGCTGTCACCTCTGTATGTCCATGCATTTCAATCTCAGTTGGATACCGAAGACACTTCATTTCACAGGGCTGAAAAGTGTATCTGTTATGTTACTGAAGATACTGCAAATAGCATAGGTTAATCTTGGTTCTTAGGCAGATTGCACAAGGACATTCTCAAGATGGACAGGTTATAAGTAGACCAGTTGAAAGTAACTAGAATGAAGAAATATTTCCTCACACAGAAAGATAAATTCAAAAGCACATGGATTTCCCATTGCGTTATCACTCAGGAGTCAAACTGGCTGTGAGATGGCCCCTGATCAAGCGTCAAGGTAAACTGCTAATTGGAAATGGTTGAATGAGACATGTTATACTCTCAGAGTTTTGAAATGCATAACTGAAAATTGACAATTAGCCAGGAAAAAAAAAAGGCATGGAATAATAGAAGTGTGCACTTAATGCTATTTCTGTTAAACACTTACAAATACTCACCAAAAAAGTAATGATCCATCTGCCTTACATCCTGCCAGAGCTCTTGCAGCCTACATTAACTTAATATTATCTAGAGCCATTTTTGAACTATTATTTTTTAAAAATGAAGAAAAAGGAAAAAAAGACCAGGACTTTCCCAGAGACAGTATGGTAAATAAACTGGATTTACTGTTTTGAGAGCATAACTCCATTTGATCTTTGAGAATTTGAAGTTCCTCTGTGTGTGGCTGATCCTGCACATACCTTTTGTGATAAAGGATAAGACAGGGAAATACACTGCCCATAATGTTGTTCCCTAATTTTTGTCCTTCCTCTGTCGTCAGTGAGGTTCCATGGATCTCTTGTCCTCACATTGTAGCAGGAAGGGCAGATTATTAAGCAGCAGTATGCAGGACTTCTAAACTCAGGAGTCTGCTCAGTGTAACAGTAAGATTCTTACTAGTCAGCCATAGAAGTGAATTCAAAGGCTCTTCTAAGCACATTAAATGTTTAAATAACACTGAATGGCTACAGCTGTGATTTTAATGAACATATTTTATTTTTTTAAAAAACTGATATTTGTATATTGTTAAACACAGGGCAATGTCCATAAAATCTTGGAAAAATGCAGTTTACCACTTACTGGGAAACAATGTGTTGACCGCATCATTACAGAAAAGGTAAAGTATTTTTCTTGACTCCTTGTTAATAATTTTGTCCTCTATCCCTAATAATAATTGCAAAGCTTAGCAAAAATGAAGAACATACTCAGCATTTGTTACCAATGAAGGGAAAAGATGGCCTTGGAGTTTAGGTCCAGAAGTCTTGGGATTTGTATTTTTCCTTTTAAAGTT
Organism: Cisticola juncidis; assembly: GCA_013400215.1. Classification (NCBI taxonomy): domain Eukaryota; kingdom Metazoa; phylum Chordata; class Aves; order Passeriformes; family Cisticolidae; genus Cisticola; species Cisticola juncidis. The sequence goes on along the minus strand of VXBR01002962.1, from coordinate 169,879 downwards.
TTGACATCTAGCATACTGAACTGTACGCTTAGATGCCTTCAGAACAAAGATGCCACGTTGGACAGGTATGAAAAATGTGAATCTCCTTGTTTTCCCATGAAGTATTTCTGAAAATTTGCTGGGACATGCAGATTTTCAGATAAGGCTGTAATCACAGCTTGGGAGGCAAAAGGATGTTATTATTTGCTTCTGGTAGGGATTTTTTGTTTGTTTTTATTCTTTTGTTTTGTTTCAGGTTTTTCTTCCAGCAGAGCACACATAGGTTGGACAATTGGCATTTTTCATGTATACCATATACTATTTCAGAGAAACCTGTGGCTGTAGCAGAGCTTTAGTTCCTTTTGTCCTTACTTGATTCCATTTGTGAAGCAATTTATTCTCCAGTGGAAGTACATATGAGCATCTCATACTGCCACTGCTCAAAGTACATTAGTGGATCTTTTTCAGCAAAGGATAAGTGAATTAAGGTTTTTTGCTGTAACCATACTCCTTTTATTTTTGGTGTTTACATTTTTGAGGACTTAGAGTAGTCTCTCTTTGAGCCATCTATCATGCCAAATAGAATGCATCAAAGGTGCTGATGAAGAATTTGCCTTCTCATGGTGTTATATTGCTACGTCTAAAGGATTTTTCTTCGCAAAGGGAAAATATATTAAAATATGGATATTTTCTGGGTTTTTAATTAGTCTTCTATGAACTGTCCACATACAAATGTAAGGTACAAAAGAAATGGGAGGGAATGAGAACTAATAGAAAATAAACAAGTAGAAGTGTTTTTAATATTCATGAATTACCAGATCTTGTGGTTTTATTAGTAAATGATACAAATGTGCAGCAAAATTTAGATAGTGTTGCAAATTCTGTTTCCATGCTAGTATAACTGAAATGTTCCTTATGCCCAGCTTCTCTTTTAAGACTTTAAGAAGCTGTCTTTTTCCACTTCCATAAAAACCAGTTTCATGTGCCCAGAGGACAACTACACTTCAGGACACTTCCATGATGAACCCAGGGCTTCACTTTCATTTCAAGTTCAAGTTTCTCTGGTCTTCTGCTACTAAGCTTTTATTTTTAAGGAAAATTACTTTAGACCTTATGGTTTCCCTGGCAACTAGCTTGCAACCTGTGTATTTCCCTCTGGTAGGCACTATTAAACTGCACATTGTTTTGCAGGTATTTTTATTTGATGCACTTTAAATCTCAGAGATGGTGTGCATAACTTACAAAGACATCAGACAGAACAGCCTTTGCTCCTTTAGCCTCTTCCTCTCAGGATTTCTTTTAAAACTACTGCAGGGAATCTTGTCTTTCACTGCTAGCTTCTAAAAATTCTAACATTTGCATTGGGTATGCAGTAGCTGTTGGAGAGCCTTGTAGTCAGCTAAAGATGATCTCTCTCCTTGGCTTGAAATGAAATAAAAGAATGGGAGAGAGACATTCTCTTCCCCTGTTTCTTTTGTGGTCTCTTGGTGGATGTTGTCTTGCAGCAAAGAATATCTCAGCCTTTTCCTTAGAACATCCCATTCTCACCAGGTTGGAGAAGCAGGCACGGTCCACATTTCCTGCAGTTTCCCCACAAAACTAACATATACTAGATTCTAGATATTCTAACACATTCTAGATTATCTTTCTCAGTACAAATAAATGCAGCAGAAATCTTTATTGCTCAGTCATGAGAGTGAAAAGTGGCATCTTTTAATGCTTAAATGGTTACTTAATCTTAAGTGGTTGTTGAAGGAATATTATCTACTTCAGCACACCGTTTTGTACAATGTTACTGCATTTACATCCTCACTTTATCTTTTAATAATAAAATAATGATGTGCTTGTTGAAATTCATAGGCAGTGTTTGATGTGGACAAGAAGAAGGGATTGACCCTCATAGAAATCTGGGAAGGACTGACAGTGGATGATATCAAGAAAAGCACTGGCTGTGACTTCGCAGTAAGTAATTTTACAAACCAGTACAGTTTGGAGTTAGAACAAATATTCTCCACAAATACTTATCACATGAAAGCTTGTAGTTGAAGTAAGTTTTATCTTTATAGGTCAGGACTGAATAGATTACTGTGGGATTTACAATAAAAGGTAATTTGGGGCTGATATAGTGTGATGATTTCAGAAACATCAGAAGCTAGGAAAATTAGGAGAGATGGAGAAATACTTAGGAGTAAAAAGACAAATGGAAAAGTATCAAGCTATTCATGGGTTTAGGGTCTTAAAAGGCCAAGAGCATTTTCTGGTTATTACAAAGTTATTTATTATAGAAATGCATCTGTCTCGAAGGCAAGAGTTCTAAGCATGTGGTCTTACTAAAGTTATCAAGCTGAAAGTCCCAGTGGAGTGTAATGGCCAATTGACAGAGAGTCCCAATCATGGGGGAAAAGCAAATTGAGAAGGAGTCAGGTCACGGGGGAAAGACAGATTGACAAGGAGTCCCAGTCGCGAGATCATAGGCAGTTTCCCGACCCACAGGAGTGAGGCAGAGAGTGTCCCAGTCACAGAACAAAGGCAGTTTCCCAGTGCAGAGGGAGAGGGACCCGTGCCCAAGCAGTGTTCTCAGCGGCAGCAACCACAGCAGCGAAAGCCCTGGCAGCAACCCAAGCGATCTAATACCTGACAAAGTTCTGGCAGCAGTTCTCCAGCAAAGCCCCTTTCTCTCTTGGAATGGCAGGAAGGATGGATTGATCATTGAAGAATTGATGGATTGATACCATTACCCCCAAACCAGGGGATTTCTAGCCATAAACCATAAACACATATTCATATCCCTATCTATAATCACCCAATCAACTAAGAACACAATTATAAAACATTCTTTCTACACCAATCTAAACTTAATTGAAAGTACGTAAAACTATGAAAAAACTACGAAGGATGGTATCAAAACCTACACATATAGCATATCTATTAATGTAAAATCTCTATCTCATTCACATAAAAATTGTACCTGCTCTATCTAGTACTGTGAGTGATGTTCTACTTTGCTTTTGTTATGTCTAAAGCTAAGATGCCAGGCCTCGGAACTCTGGGCCTTGTGCTGGCTGACAGATGCTTAAGGCACTTAGAGTATATTGACTTAAAACTAAAATCTAAACTTCTACTTCATATTCATGTGATTTAATATATTAATTAATTTCTCTAAAGGCTTTAATTCTATCCCTGCATTTCTCTCTCCCTGGGTTCTCCAGGGAGAGATGCATCCCAACAGAAAGGAAACTCCTATGCTTTGAATATGGGAGCTGATTAATCTCTGAGAAATGGATAAATATTTTTTTTTTTCACTGTGTAAGTTAGTTCACCTAACTCTCTGTAGCTAAGTTTCCATGCCAGCTTTAGGTGGAGTTGTGAGTCTTCTTGACAAGAGTGACTACAGTTGTCCTGTCTCTGTTAGTCGTGCCAGTCAGTGAACTGCTCTAAGACTGCCTTGTACAAATGGAACTTATGCTCTGCATTAATCCAGAAAGCCCCTGCCTTTTGACATTCACATTCATTCTTAAGTCTCACTTAATGCAGACACAAGACTGCCTTATTAATGGAAGGCTGTAGCTCTCTAGAGTGTAACTGAATGCATGAGTGGTTGATCATATAGTTTCTTCTTGGCCTGTCCCTGCATCAACATTTCAAAATCTTTTCTTCCGTTGTGAAGTCTCTTGGGGCAGTTCAAACCTCCTTTGGCACGGGCAGCAAGTATGACAGTGTACAAATTGTACTGTAAAAATAGTTCAGGAATATTTAGTAATAAAGTAAAATACTCCTTTTTGCAGAGTTTCATGGCATGGTTATGGCACTTAATTGACAGACAACAGAGCATTTAGTATGTGCAAGGGTTTTTTACTAAGGCTTTGAGCATACTCTTAGTAGTAAGGAAACTTCCTGAGCAATGAACCTGTGAAATTTCATTTATTTCCTATGTCCATAAGAGACCATTTCTGATCAGTAAATATGATTATGTGTGTTTCTCGTTAGATATTTTAAATAAAGGTTTGTTCACTGCTGAAAATACCTTTAATTATCTGAGAAAAATCTTGGATTAAAGACTAGTGGTCTGCAACTGCAGACTGCAGGAAGCTGCTACAGAGTCACTTTGCTGAACCTGACTGTGCTAGGTTACTAACTTTCCATGTAATATTTTGGGAAAGTCATTATTATTTTTTAATTTAAAGTGGAAGCAATATACATATACATATGTATATTCCATATACAGCAGTTCTGTGTGGAAATGAAATGATTCATTCAGCTTTTGACTTTGATCTAGTAAAAAAAATACCAATATTTTAGAACTTTGATAAAGTCAGGACTTCTTTTTCTTGGGCTGATCTGCCTGTCAAGCAGCTAGCATCCAGAAGTATAACATAAAAATGAACTTTGTAGGTTTATATCTATCACAGTCAGTCACTTTGTTTTGTACTTTTGGATTTAATTTGGAGACTAACTTCTTATGAATTTGAAGGTGCAATCTTTAGTAAGCATTTAAATAGATATAAACTACAGGAAAGGACTTCTGTTTTCATAAGACATTGAAAACACTCCTTACTTGTTCCAAACCTGCTTGTTTGAAAGGATCAGGGTTTTTTTTTATTCTTGAGATGACCAAGAGATACTCCTTCAGTTAAGTGGTGTTTCCCAGAATAAAGCCAAACTGCCTATGTTCAAGGCAGTGAAAGCAGAACCAAACAAAAAAGTCAGAGAAAGAAGTGGTAAGTTTAAAATAATTGGCTGTGAGATTAAGCTTTGCAGCAGGTATGATAGGGCACGACAGTTGGGTTCAAAGAAAAGATTAACACCACCCACTGTTATTTGGTGCTTTCCTGGAGAAGTTACAAAGGAGTGATATAAACTTCAAATCTTAATGTTGCCTGAAGTTAGGAGTTGACGAGAGGTACTGGAACAATGCACTGTCTGATTTCCGGGGATATATGGCTCTCCAAGATTAGCAAGGGACCTTTCACAGGCACCTAGCTCTCCAGAAAGCAAACTCCAGTACAGTCTGCTTTGTTCAGCTGCTGCAGTCATGCATGAAATCATAAGCTGTGTGCATGGAAAATGTAGATACTTCTTGGTTTATGCATGTACATATGCTTATCTTGAAAGCAGTATCTTGCATAAATGCTGGCCAAGCAATTCTTGTTTGCAAAGTATGTACCTCTGCCAGAGCACATGCGTGTGTCAGCATGATTTACTGCTGGCTCCTTACAAACGTACCCACAGTCCCTACAGCACTGCAGACTGAAAGCATGACATGAACCTCAATTATTTGTTTATTAAACCTGTGCCATTGAAGCGCAGTAGCCCTTTCTTTCTCTTTTTCCCCCTTATCCTGTAAAGAATATTTCCAGGCCATAGTGTCCCAGTCCTGCTGTCATTGAAATACTTATCAAAACTTTTGAAATCTTTGACAGCAAGACTGGGTTGCTGTTGTGTAATATTGCACCCTTGATAGCCTGAATTTCATATACAGCAAACAACTAGAGGTTCTTTGCTTAGTTTTGAATTTCAGAAAATAGGAATTTGAGGACAGTGATAGGCAGTTATTCAGACTGCAGCATTCTTGGTCCTTTTTTTTTACATTTCAAAACTCTGCCTCAGGCTTTCTTGCAAGAGTAACAGTTGTGCTTGTGATTATTTATGTTCACCGAGTAAGACATCTTGGGTTTATTTATATCGGTGACAGGAGCTTTAGTGATATTGTATTGCCACAGTAAAAGCATGATCATATATTTTCTAGTCTGAAACAGAAATAATCAGGGGAAAACAAGGAGCTGACCCCTTTTTCTAGTAGCTTTTTTATTTTTCTGTAGATGCAGTATATGATCTGAACTAAAACAAATGTCTCTCTAAGTTCACTAGAAATGAGATTTTAAGAGATGGCTGTATCTTTATATGTATCTGCCTCACCCCATGCAGACTACTGCTGTTTGGAGAGGAGAATTTCATAGTCTATATGGCTATATTTGAGACACATATGACTATACAATTCCATTTCACAGCCTGCTTACTTACTTGGAAAAACGTCTCCTAAAGAACATTTACAAAACAAAATGTCAAAGGAAACATGATTTAGAGTCAACAATCTTCATTATAGACTGGCATCATTTAAAAAACAAACAATCCACCCTCAGTTTTACTGTGCTGTGAAGGCAAAATGTTGGCTTATCTTGCATGCTTAAATAAGATTTGCTGTAGCCTAGCATATAGATCACCTTGGCAGGCAATCTGTTTGGGCTTGTACTGCCTTTTACCATTAATGAAACCGTGAAAGAACATACTTTTGCAGATGTATTTAATTACAAAAATAATAAAGATAAGTCACAAATACCCACCACAACCTTTCTTATTCCTTAATCTCAAAGCTTGTTTTTTTGAAATACTCTTCAAAGATAACATGGAGTAGAAAAACATCCTTCAAGGCTAGTGCATGTTTAAAAAGGAATTGTGTGTCCAAGAACAACCACTGAGTTCATAATGATACAGGATATAGATTTTATTTTCTGGAAGAACATTTCCCTTTGAGGAATATTTTCTTTTGAGACTGTTGAAAGATTAAGTTGATTTTTAAATAGATGTTGTCGTTTTTGGTTTTTTTTGTCCCTGATCAGTCACCCCTCCTTCAAAAACCACTAAGAAGAGATTCCTGTATCATATATATACACATATATATATTTGATGTTAGAGCTGTAGTTGGCATTTCTCTGAAATGAAAAGAGAGGTATCAATAAAAGTTAAGCAACATTTATAAATTTTTAAAATAAGCTTTTTTTTTTCTTGGATGGGCTAATTTTAAATTTTTGAACAGTAACTTGCTATTGCTTATTTGTTAAGGTCAATGGAACTTAACAGAATTCAGCCTTATTCAGAATCAGAACCTGAAGGAATGTTCACTACATAGAAATTCAGTGAAATAAACATAGGGCTGTTTGTGTAGCTGAAAAGGATATTTTGGGGTTGGGAATCAGAGATTCAACAGGCTTGAACTGCAGTGAGCCCCAGAGCCCAGGTGTCTCCCAGTTGAGAGGCCACTTACTGGACTGCACAGGCAGACTCCTCCCAGAACACCTGTCCAACATTAGCAAAGTATCTGAAACTTCCAAGATTAGGTGTTCTTCCTGTAAGTGAAATTATATTAAGAATGTGTTGCTTAGGAGGCACCGTAAGCAAGTAGCAACTCTGAAGCTGTGCACTGTGAATAGGGTCTGCAGTATAAATGCTGTGCTCTTAGCACAGGGTGATACGGGATTGACTGTCTGTAATGATTCAAAGCAGTGGACTCAGGGAGTCCTGAAATGCTTTCTGCATTTCAGACTTGATTATTCCTTGTTTTCCAAGCACAAACCACTTGTTTAGTTCCACTGGCATTTTTTCTTCTTATTGAATCACATTTTAGTTAGAGCAAAAGCTGCATTTGGGTGCAGTTCTGAGTGGTGCTGGGCTCTCACCACCTCCATTACGTTGAGCAGACATTATGCCAAATCAGACTCACGAGCATCAGACCCATCTGAAGTGGATAGTGTACACACAAATGACAGCTGTTAGCATCAGATGTGCAGACACCACATTAAATGTAATATGCTCATCAAATGTAAAATGCTTGATGTTTTGATGGCACTGAAATCTACAACATCAGAAAAAATAGAAATACCTCCCATAATTGCCTTTGTTGTTGTTTGCAGAATACAGATTTTTAGTGCTTCTTTCTTCAACCTCCAATGTTTAGCTTATTTCAATGGAACCATCCCTGGCTGTGGCAGAAATAGGCCCAAATAAAGTGAGGCACATAGTAACTTGGCCTCTGAAATGTTGAAATGTTCTGAAACTAATCCAGGAATGCTGATGCATTGTACCTATTATTTCTAGTTCACACACAACTTTGAAAAAAATCAATGAATTGTTGCCATCTACAGAAAACATTTCATTAGCATTTGATACAGTGAACACATTCTTCATGAACTAACTTTTCCTTAGTGGCTATTCTCATTAGGTTATAAATGATGATACATAGTGGCTGGAGGAAAGATCACATAGAAATCTAAATGGTACAGAAAATACAGCCCTGTACCTCTAAAAGAAGGAGGCATTAATGCTTGAAAAGGGACTTATATATTATTCTTTCATGAGTTAGTTTCTTGAGTACTGTTAACTGAAAAAGATGGGTTAAGGAAGCAGCAGGTGATGCTTCCATGGGGCATGTTAATCAGCTAGGAGCCAGATTATCCACAAAACTGTTTTTCATCCTGAAAGAGTAACATCGCATGAGTTATTTCTGATCTTCATCCTGGGGCATTGGGATGAAGAACAGAAGATAATTAAAGAGGCTTGGATCTTTTGTGGAGACCTGTTCCTCAGGGCTTTTGTGTAGACCTGGAGTGAGAGTTCAAGCAAATGTTAACCACTGCTGCTCTACAAAGTCTTCTCTGTAGTGTTCCTATTTACACCTTCTTTCCTCACCTACCTTCCTATTTAGGCTTACTTATTTTTGGTCTGCTGTACATCTTATAATATCACTAATTGAACTTTGTGAGTGAATGAATTAAAACAATAGAATACATAAATATGTCCTTACATAAAAATTAATGTACACGGGAAAGTGCAAGGTTTTTTTTAAAAACGCAGAATTGGAATTATTGAACTATATGATCATTAAACAAAATTGAAAGTGAATGGAAGAAAGACATTTAAAAAGTAAGAAATATAAATCTGGTATTGTATTATATAATCATCAAATAATCCCATCAAATATATTCATACACAATAGTTGCAGAGTGTTTATTGTATATGCATAACTTCAATTGCATATCCCCTGTTAACATGCATGTTCCAAAACTCAACTGACTGTTTCTGCATGGAAGACTGTACAGGGTGCAAGTACAGATTCATCTGCCCAAGTTTAATATGCTTGCATATTACCTATCTCAAAATAAATGAAGTTCGCAGTCTAGATACTAGCACCACACATATCTTGTATTCCTGCATCAGAAAATTTAGTTGTGGTAGTCTTTATCCCTGACATACTGCAAATATGGCAACTTAAGTAGTGTCTCTAGTCTTCAGTGGAACATAGTTGATACAGGTGAAGGGTGGATTGTAGTGCTACATCTTATCTGTATGACAATGGTTGTGGTTTTTTTCCCCTCCTTTTTGCTAGGTTTCACCGAAACTAATACCGATGAGGCAGATTTAAATGGGAATTACAGACTGGGCTTAATTCACAAGAAGGCGTGTTTCCAAATGGAAGAAATTGATGACTGTCTTGCAATTTTACTTTTGTTTTTTTTCTTTTCATTTTTTAAGGGCTCTCGAAGTAGTTTCCAGATAAATAAACTCAGGCTGTGACTATAAGCCTAATTGTATTCTGCTTGCATAACATTACCAACTTTAATGGAATGGTGAATATAATATCTAAGTTTTGAATCATGTTATAGTAAAACGTTAATGATAATTGTAAAAAAAAAAAAAAAAAAGCCTAAAAAAAAAGCCTTGTAGTCTCTCTGCCAAATACTAGGGTTTTTTACACTGAATTAGAAAAAAACATGCAAAATTTATGATTGCCTCTGTGTATCCTGATATCTGTTGCACTGGAAATACAGCACTTATCATGTCCATTCTCCTGTAAAGATGTGTGTTTTTCTTTTCTGGAGTGATCTGTAACAAATATTTGTATCTATAGAGAGATATTGGCAATGTGGATGTTCCTTTTCCTGAACCTTTTCATCAGTCTGTAACAAAATTGTTTAAACCAGTGGAAATAATTGGGACCTAAATATATCTGCTGCTTCCACAGTGTGTGTCTATTGGTATTGGGAGGCCTGTGCCTCCCAAAGTCCAACTGTGACCCTGCATATTTAAGTCATACAAACTAGAATGGGGCTAGTGTGAAGGAGGAAGATGAAAAAGTGTCTGTCCTCATTCAGATTACTGGTAACTGCATAATTTCCCACATGAACTGCTCTTATTCTCCATATATAATGCTTCTCCCCAGCTCCCAGTCAAAAGCAAATGAGTATTGTTTCTGGAGTCAGGTCCGTCCTTCCGGTGTCTCATAGAGAAACAGGGAAAGAGAAGGTTGTGGACACTTTCTTGGTTGTACAAGGTTGTGGAAGATTCTTCTGAAGGGAATACACATGTTTAGGGGTAAAAGCCATATGCACCACTTGCCAAGCAAGGCTAAATCTTAAGAGTTTGGAACCCAATTTCATCATAACTTGAGACAATCAAATTGAAAAGACATTATCTTACAGTCATTTTGATGAGGGCCTTCTTTTCCCTGTTAATTACAAAATCAATTTTATATTTTGTTACTTTTGCAAACATAATATGACAGCTTTGAATCTTACATACCAAATCAGTACAATATGTTTTTATTATACAGAGCATGAATTCACTGGAAGTCGACATTTACTAAAATACAAAGTTGTCTCCAATGTAATGGTTTCTGTCATTTGTATAAATAGAAGCATATAAAACACTTCAGTTGAAATAATTCCTGACATATGTGTGACATCAAGACTGCAGCTTATTAAGTGACTGAAAACCAAGTGAAATGTAGATGCACAAGAAGAAGTTTACATAATGCCTGTCATACATGTAATAAGCATGTTAAGCACATGACATAGAAAGGCATTCTAATACTAAGTGATTAAAGGATTCACCATAGTCAATGTGTGTTGTGGAAGGAATGTAGCACATTTCTTGGGCAATCAGACAGAAAAATCATGCAATATTTAGCTCTTGTACTAGCCTTTATACAGCATTTTTGTGTTCTAAAATACCAAATGCTTCTCTTTCATGAAACAGTTACAAAATTTGTCTTGATCCACACATAGGTTTTAAAGCAGTAAAATTGCTTCAGTTGGAGGTATTATATCATATAGTTGCACTTACCCTAAACAGTTCTTTGATAATATCTTGTCAGTACCATAACAGGCTACCCTTCATCCCAAAAATAAATAAACAAAATGCTTTGTAAACATCGTTATGCCAGTACAAAAGTATTCCCATAATACTAAGCTGTGACTTCAACTCATAGCTGCTAGTGGGTGGTAGGCCATTGTGCACCCTGCATCTGTAGGCAAGACCTGATGCTGAGTCTGTGGGAAAAAAATATGTTGTACAAAGACCAGTGCTAATTTCATGATTAAGATATACAAGTGATTTGGTTGATAGGTAATTTGCATCAAAGACTTGAAACTACACTCCAGGATATCTTAACACTGCATGTTAGTTTTCACATGTTTTCTCTATTTAGGCTGTTTAGATATATTCCCTGTATTACTCACTCACTCCACACAAGTTAAGTTTGAGCATTTTTTTGTTGTGGAGGTGGACTCGAATTCTGCTCACAGAGGTTTTGAAGATTAAAAATCTGTATATGATAAACCCTGACTATTTTAGCTCACTGTAAACAGTTTCACTTTTGAATAGAGAAGCCCAGAGGCCTCTTCCCTAATCCATGAAGACACTTGGGTGACAATTCTGACCCTTGTGGTGCTGTACACAGCAAAAGGTGCCTGTCTTTGCCTTCAGGGCCAGAGATGGGTGCAGAGCTACTCTGAGGGGATGGGTGTAGGCTCTGAAAGCGTTTTGTTCATCTTTGCTCAAAGCTCTTGTACAGAGTACTCAAAATGGATGATGGTTTTAGGGGAGAATTATAAAAACTATTACACAGGGGAAGGCATTTGCTGTTAACTAATCCAGAGTGGAAAAAACCCCACAAAAACAAAAAGACCAAAGAACACAAACATTTAAATAGATGGGCAAGTCTTAAAAAAATCTATAAATGAAAATGTTGATCTTTTGCAATTACCTATGCTACATTAGTTGTAGGACTGATTAGTTAATTACAGTAAACATTTACACATCTGTCAAGTACAGGGGAAGTGTCTGAGGGCAGGATCAGGTGTACACTGCTTCTGCCATAGAACTCTGCTTTGCTGGTACACGCACAGAAGCCATTGTTGTAATTAATACATGGCTATATAAAGACTAATGACCTGGTAATGTCTAGGCGTTTAGTGTCTTGGTTTCTGAATCAAAGAATTAGGACCCAAGAACTCCTGATTTTAAGCTTTTCTGGTTCTCCACTTACTGCCTTGTGGAATGACAGCTGTGTTCTCTGCCTTGTCTCCTGTTGCTGGAAAAGGGGATGGTTTTTTTCCTACCTCACAGGGATGTTGTGAGGAATATGAAGCTAAGGTCTGTGCAAAAGGTTATTTGTTTCTCTTCAACTTGGGGATCACACTTGATCAAGAGTGTGGTAGAGTACTTGAAAACTGTCATACGTGCTGTGCATTTGAGTTCTGTGTCTTATTCGTGTCAGTTTTAATGCAAGAGAGCAAAAGTACATGGTGCTGAAAATTGGGGATAAAAGGAGACAGGCTCTCTCCACATACAGCAATGATGCTGTAGCAACAGGAGACAAGATATGTGTGTCACAGGTGAATTTTTTTATCTTGAGGACGAAAGATTGTGGTAAAATACTGGTATTGTTACGAAAATGTCATGAGTCCGCACAAGCTAACTGCAACTAGCTTTGAATCCACTTTTTAAATTCATTTGTTAAGCAAAATAAAAATTAAAGCACCCCTAAGTATTTACCTCTCTGTGGACACCAGTGTGGTTCACAGGTAAGGTATACCCTGAGCAGTAGCTGCAATAGTCAGTATTGCAGGGATGAAGGTTTATTAGGACTGAAATCATTCCCTGCTTGACAGCACTTCACAAGACAAGGACAGTTGATACTCTTTGTCCTGAAGAGGATGATGATTCTACTGTATTATCACACTGGACTTTACTTCATATTATTGCTTTTTTTGTCCCTGAAAAACGAAAAAAAAACCCATAGAAATCGTAGCTGTGCTGTAAACTCTGCAAACTAAACATCGAAGTCCTTCCTATGTATTTGCAAAACAATCAATAAAGATTTAAAATTGCAGGTTTTGTCTATCTATTTGTCTGTTACCATTTTTTGTGGTGTTTTATTCTGCTTTTGGGAGAAGTAAAAGTTTAGCTTTTTTTCACACCAGCATGTCACACCTCAGCACATGACAAAACCTCAAGGTCTTGTCTGAATGTGGATGGATTTGATAAACAGAAATAATGAAGCTTGAAAATCAGTTAACAGCTGGATTCTACATGTTCTCTCTTCTCACTGATGTCTCTGTTGGGTCAATCTCAAACATAATTATCACATTCATTTTCGAAATGACTTGTTTTTCAATCAAGTTAAATAATGGACTGCATATGTAGTCCTTAGAGAAGTGATTTTTTGCCTTTTGATTAAAACCACTGTAGAACTGATCACATTTGAGATGTTAATCATCAATGTTAGCGTGTGGCTGCACTCTGAAAATTGTACTAGATGACATATGAAGACAAATTCCATTAACCACCTACTGAATGATAAAGTAGATGATTGCAAAGGGATGAAAATGTCTGTGTGTAGTGGGGTCGTCCTTCCATACCTGTCATAAGGTCATGTATAAATGTGTCATAGGATTGTTTTCTCTTCAGTGTCATCAGAAAGCAGGTTGATAGATGTGAAGAGAAATGTTTAGAGTCATTAAAAAAAAACCCTGATGTTTTCCTCTGAAATGAAACTCTTCAGTAATTTATATTTGTAGTGAAAATCCAACATCACTGTGAAGGGGGCTACAAGGTAAGTGCCAAACCCACGGAGATAATAGAGCAGTCTTGCAGCTCTGAAATCCCCTCATACAAATGTGGAAGGTTATGTTTTCCCTCTGACAAGAGGAGAAACATTACAGGCTTATCTAAATAGTTTTGTGGTACCTTGTATGTCTTCCATTTTGCCTGTTGTGCTGGTTTGGGTTTGGGTGGAGGTAATTTTCTTTACAGTAGTTGGTATGGGGCTGTGTTTTGCATTTGTGCTGAACACGGGGTTGATAACTCAGGTATGTCTCCCTTATCCCGAGCAGTGCTTACTCAGAGTTAAGGCCTTTTCTGCTCCCATCCTACCCCACCAGTGAGGAGGTTGGGGATCACAGGAGTTGGGAGGGAACTCAGACATCATTTGTTTGCTGCACAGCAGTAATCTTCTGAGAGCAGAACCCTTCTTCTGCACATAGCCATCTGCTCCTGGAGACCAGGGATATTAACAAACCCATACCACAATGTGCTTGGCAGCTTTAAGTGGAAGAATTTCAGAGAACACCAAGATGGGAAGAAATTCCTTTTCTGAATGTATTTATACAACATCTTTTACATAACATCAGGTTTTGAGGCTCCAGCAAAGATGAAAGTAGCTATTGTGCTTGGGTTATGAAAACTTGCTGTGCCTGGTTCACATGTTTATGTACACATTTAGAAGAAGTAAGAGCATGGGAGAAATCCTTGCCTTCAAGGTGATTGGGTTCTCCATCTGCTTCCCATGATACTTTCTATTGATTGTATTTTATTGGTGTAATGGCTTGCAGAAGCAAGCAGAACATTACTTATTTGTGGGAGCAGTAGAGTCTAAAACTAGAATTTTTATTTCTGTGTTCTTAAAACTGTCCCCTGAACATGCAATCCAGAGAAAAATGGTTTAATTTGTGTAAATCTTTGATAGATGGTTAGACTATAGCTGCTGTAGTGCTTTTGGGCATTGCCCCTGCTGCTGTTGTGCAGGTGAGAAATGCTGCCTTTGGTGCGGTGCAGATCATCGTGCTTCTCAAACCTGTGTCTGTATGAGGTTCACAAGCCAGTGTCCACCCACCTGGCTGCTAAAGGCTCTCACATGTATGTAGATTTGTGCTGTTTTCAACATAGAAGTAGCACAGCCCCAGTTCTTTCAAAAATTGTGATGATGTTTCTTTCCCTGTATTAATGTTAACTCTCCCTCAGCAGGGAGAGTTTTTGCAAAGGTTCATCTCCTAACCCTTTCCAGTAGGATTCAAAGTACATGTTTCTTGTTCCAGAAAGACACCTAACCAGCCATGCTGCCTGGGAGTCTGGGTAAGAAAGCTGCTCCAGGGAATAATATCTTCTATTGGAGAAGGATGACGAAAGCCACAAGGCTGTGAATGAAGTCAAGAAAAAGCAGGAGATGTTCCTGTAGTGTGCAAGTCATTTTCCCAGTAGTGACAAGACTTGAATTGTCCTTCAGAGGAAGGCTCTTCTGTTATTAATATGAGCTTTCAAATGTTTTAGCAACTCACTTCCCTTCCCTTCTGGCTGCCCTGTGTGTAGGCACCTGCAAGGTGTTTCAGGGCAAGCAACAAAACTGTGAAGTCTCTTAAAGAACTGGCAGGTCAAGCAATGTACTGCTGTGGCATCTCACCACAGTACACAGAGGGATTTTCCCTTTGAAGACTGGATTGTCTGTCTAAATGAATCAAATTTGTAGATGCCCATGCCAATTACTTTTACTATTTGGATAAATTCCTAAATATTCCCTTTGGTTCTGCAGCTGGAAAGTACACAATATGCAGGTAGAAAAGAGAATTGAAAACTTCTCTAAATGCAAGGAAAACCTGTTTCAAGAAGAGGAAAAACTGCAGCCAGGAGGAGAATTAGTTTACAGAAACTGAACCAAAAAACCATGAATAGCAAACTTATATGTTACCACCCAAAAAACAAGGGCAAGCCACGGAAGCAACACATTCATGCCACTTAAGAAAGTATGCATTAATCTAACACAAATTCAATTTCATCTGTTTAAGCATTGAGTGAGTAAAGACTATGAATTGGATCTGATGCCTGTGTCCTGTTTCCTCCACCCATTTGGAAAATTTGGCTGTATGAGCAATTGACACTTTCATTCAGATCTCTCCAAAAACAAGGCAAGCTATGTGATGCTATAGCAGGCAAGGCTGTCTTGTCCAAGACTATCCCTAAAAATACAAACTTTAATCAGATACTCTGGTTTGCCACTCATTTTTGTCTAATTCCATCTTGTATTTGCTCCAGTAAAACCCATCACCCATGCTTTGCTCTTTGTGGCACCCTACCAATCCTAAGCACATAGCTCCCTTTCCTCTGCTCAAGGAAGACTGCTCAAATTTCATCAGTTTTCCTACTTGCCTGAGCTTGTTCTAAGGGGGAGGAGAGGAAGGAAAATGTGTGTTCTGCTGAACCATGCCAGCAGGGGAACTGAAACCAGAATAGCAGAGGGGACATCACGGGCAGAGATGGTGCTGGGGAATGGTGCTAGATCCACTGCTGAGCATCAGCACCTCTGGTGTTCTGGATAGTTTCTTATGCACTGCCACTCACACATCTGTCAGAAAAAAATGCAGATTCATGGTGCATTCTCCTCTCTGTTTTTAATTTTATTTCAACTTGGAGATGACATGGCTGTTCTATTTGAAAAAATAAAATAATGAACTCCAGGGAAGTGAGTGAAAAGCCAGGGGCTTGGCTGCCCAAGCCCTGGGCATTTTCCTGACTGCTGTGCCCACTGGGGAAAAAAGGAAGACAACAGGTTTGGACATGGCTCTTCTCAGATCATAGATGCTTGCCCTGTGGGCTGTGCTTATACAGTGGTGGAGGACAGGGCTGAGGATGGCTCAGGATTTCTTTGGAACAGTAGGCAGGAGCTGAGATCTGGGACTGAAATGGCACAAATCCATTTTTCTGACCTGCATGGCAGAACCATTGCTGGGACTCTCAGTTCCACCAGGGGATGCTTCTCATTATAGTGCTAATACTTCAGGATTACTGGCTGGCATTGCAGATTTTCTGCTGCTGTATTGATTAATACCAACATTTTGAAATTCTTGTCTTCTTAAGGCAACCTTTGGTCTGGAAAAGGAGGGAAAAAAAAAAAAAGCCAACTGCGTAAATCTGCTAGCTATAAAACTGAGGGATGGTGAAATTATTCTGCAGCAGCGTATCCATGTTCTCATTAAGAGCAATTCAGCATTTTTAGGACATGTTAACTGCTGCAGCAAGAAGAAGAAGCTGCAGATCAATATAAAATAAACCACAGCTTCACAAAAGCCAGTTTATAATATCCAAAGTTTTCCTCAGTTGTGCAGGAAAGTCATCACTGGTTCATGAGTGGGACAAAGGTGCAGGGGAAGCCTCAAACCACTTCAGATATGGAGTTGCAAAACTCATCCAATCTGAAAAAGACATTGCCGTGTTGTAGTGACAAAAGCCTGGAGGTAACCTGTCAGAGAGAAACTGAGAAAGGGGGGTGATCACCGATAACTTCACTTCAAAAGTGGAGAGGTCATGGCTGATAATTAATTATCCAAGTCACTCCTGAGTGTATCTCGCCCAAACAAGCTATCTGACCTATTGCAAAACAATCCCTCTGAGAAAGCAGCAACATGAGACCTTTTTTCCACTGAGATTTTTAACTTTCCCTGTATTAACTTAGCAGGGTTATTTTCAGCTGATTATTTTCACAGTGGAGCTGAAAGGGATATAGAGACTGGGGTGCAGCACAATCACATCATGGCACTGCTGGTCCTGGGGGCAGCAAACCCACCCACCAAGGTCATGATTCGTGGCTTTTGATTTGAATGGAATCCTCTTTGAGGTGCTCACAACAAGTGCATGTGTTGTTTAAACATATAATTTTGTTCAAATTTAATCGGATTTAAGAGTGCACTTGGGGACCTCCAGGGGCGTCTCAAGTAGTGTGAGTTTAGAGGTGGAGGTCAGGTGAAGCTTAGAAGAAGTCAAGACAATAGGCATTGTGACCTGAGAGGGCTTTGTGGCAGCCAGGCAGGAGCCACCAGCAGATGGGGAATCTGCAGTGTGGACACTGCTTTTCCAGGGATGGTGGGATGGGAAAGCTGGGAAGTGCTGTGAAATGCAGGTCTCCCCTACAGGAAACAAGGCCAGACCCTTCAGCCTGCTTTGCAGAGATTTTGCATCTTTTCCCAGAGATGCTGAGAGCTGAACCTGGCTTGGGTGGGCACATCTGAAAGCTTTCTGTATACAGAATAACATTTCTGACATGACAAATTATAGCAGTACCTGACAATTTTACCCCAAAGGGAGCCCAGTTCTTAGTACAAGAGAATATGCACAGCATGATACTTTAGCTGGGGCAGGTGCATGGCGAAAGTGTGGGGAAATGGAGGTTGCCCAGAGCTATTTTAGCTACTTAAGCATTAACTACTAAATGTGTATTAATTTAGTGAGATTGTGGCCCCAGGATCCCAGGATTACTGCTCCTCAGTATGGGCTTTCATCTTTGAGTGCACAGTAAACATTTTAAGTACTTGGCTTTCAAATATGAGGAAGGGTTGCGCTAAAGCCTAGAAATATTCTAATAATAAAATAATCTGAAATAATCTAGTAATAACAATATAATATTAAACCAGATTTAATGTAACAGATTCTGTAAAAATCTAGCAAATGAAGAGGCTAGGAAGAGAATGGCTTTCCTGTGAATTTTTTGCCACTTATCACTCCAAATTTTGTATGTTTGCATAGTTTTTCACAGTTTAAGAGAACTTTGTCAAATCAAACCCAGCAGTGGACATTCATCTTCATAATTACTGGGGCCAGAGAAGAAGAAACAAGCTCTAATTTTACCACCACTATTTGCAGATGAAGCCTTCAATAATAAAAATGAATACAGCTGGAGTCCCACAAGTTACACAGAATATTTAAGTTGGAAAATAAAAAAAGATAACTGGGTTTGCTGAATAAATCAGTACTGCCATCCCTGCTGGGGAATGTGGTTACATATGTCACAGCAGGCAGGGGTCAACATCCTGCACTCAGACTCTGTGCAGCTACCCAGGAGAGTGGTGGGGGTGCAGCTGGAAATGGTGCACTCAGCACATCCTCACCCACAGAAGGATAATACCCAAATGCACTGAAATAACAGGAGGAAAGGTCAGTTCTTAACTGGTTCCTGGCACTAAAGCCAGGACTGCAGAGAAGCAAAGCTGCTGTGTTCTCACGGATGAAATAAGCTGATGGCCTAACATGAGCTTAATTCCTTCCCAAAGCATGATTTGCTGGGGTGGTGTGAGCCCCAGGGTTTGGTTGCTGCCTCAGCTGTGAGGTTCTTGGTCGCAGGGTGCCAGCCAGCCCCCACGAGCACCTTCTGCCAGCTTTGTTGCTGTTACTCATTTTTAAGGCATCAGAAAACATTAGAAGTCCTTAAGCATGACATGAAGCTGTGGCTGAGATATTATTCAAAGCAGAGGGCTCTTATTGCTTTTTGAGTGTTCACAGTAAGATTGCAGAGGTATTTGCTAATCCTAGTAAACAAAAAATCCCTGCAGCTAAGAACCATCTCCAGAAAGCACAGACAGGGTTGGCTCTCCCACATTTTTCCTCCACTGTTTTTCTTTCCCCCCAGTCATGTACAAACACAGAATTTTTTCACCCTTTTCCCCGTGTGAGGAAAAAAATTAACATTTTTTTCTTATAGCAAGATTTAAAAAAAAAAACCCTCTTCTTCCACATGATCCTAACACAATCCTCTGCATGTGCACATCTGTTTGAGTGTAAGATAAAGGGGGACAAGGTGGTAGGCAAAGATACTACAGTGGTATTAAGTGGTGTGGGGCTAGAAATGCTACAGGACCATTTAAGGATAATTTAAAATCTATTTGGCCAAGTCACTGTCTTGTTGCCTGTCCTGGAAAAGCCACTGTGCATCTTACTAAAATCCTGTGGCCATTTAAAATGAGGGAAGAGTGAGACAGCAAGTAGGTCAAAGTGCAGTTTTTAGGGTCCGAGAGCTTTTTAGATCACTGAAGAGCATAAACTATATCCATCTGTATTTTGGACACTGTTAGTACTGGCAAAGCACATGAAGTACTGGCAGGGCAAGATCTAACCTCGGTAGTAGAGATGGGTATCACTCCCCATGGATTATTCTTGGTCAGGTGAAAATAAATACCTCTGGTTACAAACTGGGGAATGTGTGTGATGCCAGAGCCAGGTACTGATGTGAGCCTGAGGCCACTGTTGCCCTTGGGGCAGCTGAGCCTCCAGGCAAGGACCTGCTGGAGGCCAGGGCTTGGGATAAGGATGCTCTGTGTGTGCTCAGTTTGGACTCTGGCTTTTAATCAGGCTCTGGAATACTCCCCAGAGGATCTTGGTACAATGAAAGGAAAATATGAGAGTATCTAGAAGAAACAGCTCATTTTAAAATTCACAAGTTTTGGAGAGGAGTAATTCCTCTACTTCCAAGCACAGGAGAAGAATTTGTTTCTTGCTGTGCTCATGGCTGAGAAAAGAGACTTGTTTTAAACAGAAACTTTTGGCCCATAGTGGTAATTTTCCTTTTACCAGAAAAGTTATTGTTTTTCCTGCCATCTGACAACACCATTAGAAGCTCATCCTTTCACTTAACCTTCACGTCATCTGTTACTGAGTATAAAGCAGGTTTGACCATCTGTACATCCCCCCTATAAAATGCCCTTTTCATAATTAATTATACAGTAACGCTCACAGGGTGGTAAGTCTGGAAAATAATGTTGTATTCCAGTGCAAACATTCTTTTGATCAGGGTAAGCCTGCTCCAAGAGAGCAGGCACAAGGAGCAGTGCAACCTTTACCCACACCCCTACAC
Organism: Cisticola juncidis; assembly: GCA_013400215.1. Lineage (NCBI taxonomy): Eukaryota > Metazoa > Chordata > Aves > Passeriformes > Cisticolidae > Cisticola > Cisticola juncidis. Next base: position 149,394 of record VXBR01002962.1, on the reverse strand, counting down.
AGGGTCGTTTCTCTGATGTTTGTGGCTAAAGGGACTTAGAGGATACTGTTGCTCAAGGCCATTTCCCAGACTGCTCACAATGGAAGTCCTCAAATAACCCTAGAAAAAGATGAGGATACTACATGACTATTTTTTGGGATTTATCATGCTGTGTAGAATACTGAGGGCCAGAGGGAAGTGCTGCATGGAGCATGGGGAGAGGCACATGTTCCTGAATTATCAGCAGGGCAGGTTTCCTCCTCTGCCACAAGATAACATGAGAAGAAAGTGCTTGAGTTTGGCAAACGAGACTGCTCTCAGNACCCCAGCATGTCTGGGGCCCCTCCACCCTGGCATCTCATGCCACTCCAGCCAACACTTCAGCAAAAGAAATGTTCCCCCTCAGGGAAAGTGCAACACTGGCAAAAGCCTGGAAACAAGAACTGCAGGCAAACAAATGGGATTTCAGACTGGTTTTTTTCCCTTTAAGTAGGGGTCACTGGAGTGTCTGAGCACCCTCCCACCAGCTTTTAGAGCAGCTGGTCCAGGACCCTCCTCCATCACCCTCAGCAGGGCTTCACTCCTGTTCACTTCCACCCTCATGCTGCAGTGGTGCTGGTTTCAATTTTTTATCTTGGCAGCCCTTCATGAAATTATATTATTTATAGTCCTGTGTCCATTCACATCATCATTACTCTCTAACAATAAACTTAATAATGCCTTTGCAAGCCTTTGTTATTTGCTGAATGCTGTGGGGTGCTGTGTTTCAGAGCTATCATGCACTTTACAGAGCCTATGATTTGTCTCTCGGGTATGTTATCTTGCTATTAGCTGTAAATAGGGATCTAGATAATGTTTTACATCTGTACCATTAAGAAGCGACAAATTAGACTCTTCCCTAGCCTCTTCTGCTAGCTCACTAATCTTTGTTAACTTCAGGAAAAATGGGGGAAAAAATCAGTGTTTGCAGAGATACTGAAAACTCTGCAATTCATATGCCTGAGACTATAACAACTGAGATTTTTTAACGAGATCTGGTTGAAATTCAGTGCTCCCTTTCCTGGGAAAGCCACAGATTGTTGCTGTTTGTTTTCAAAGCAAAATGAAAAGAAAGCCAAACCCATGAAATTTCCTTCACAAAAGATATATATATAAAAGAGATAAATATTAATTTTAAATCCACTATTTAGAACATTTTGTTTCAATGAAATGCAAAAGAAAACAGTTCAGTATAAAAATCTACTTAAAGAGAAAAAGATAAAAATTTACTCCTTACTGCAACAGAAGCATTTATTTTCAATGTATTTGCAAAGTAAAACAAGCAGCTTCCAGATGTTCTCTGAGAAGTTGTTTTCAAAGGCTAACCAGACAGCAGCTTTCAAAATGCAGATAACTGAGCAAAAAATGCTGAAGTTTTCCATCCCCAGTGCTGGCGAGGTTTTGATCAACTCTTACAAGACAGGGGAACAAATGCTTTTTAAAGGTCTCTTTCCACATTGACAAAGAACCAGCCTTTTGGGCTTTAACAGCAATGATTCAGTAGCTGAGGTTTTGAAGCCTTAAGAGCAGCTTAGTTTTGGGCAAAAGGGCTTTTCAGATGGACAGCCTGTGCTGGACACTGTGCTGAGGTGGTAGGACAGACAGACTGGTTGGGTCCCTCTGGCCCCTCGCCCTCCTGCCTGCTTTGTCTGGGCTCTCTTTGAAGGGTGCATCCCACTCAGGACAACATTTCCAAAAGTGACATGTTCAGAGATTTGAGGTCTTGGCCGAGCACTCTGAAACAGGTTTAAACAGCTTGGATAGTGTTTAGACAACTAAAGGGGTCAACATCACGTCAATTTCTGGACACCAGGAAACACCTCACAGGAAGTATTTTGTGTTTTTTCTGAGACACTTGATTTTTCATCTTAGTTTTTCCTTCCTGGCAGCACTGTCAGCACCTGACACTAATGGAATAGACCTTGGGAATTCACTGCCAACCCAATTGCATGAGGAGACGGTTGTGCACAAGATAATGCTGCTTCTTCACCAAACTCATGTTCTTCCATCTCTTAACATATTTACCAGCCTCACAAGCCAGACTCTCTGCTTACAGAAACAGAGTTCTTTGTTTTGCTGGGAACCATCACCAGGACAGACAGCAGACCTGTCCACAGCTGAGCAGACAGTGATGCCTGTGAGTACCTCATTTGTGGGTGGTGTTTGGAGTAAAGGGAAATCTTTTTATCACAGGATCAGTGAAATAATATGAGCAGGGCCATGATTGTCTGATGAAGCTTAGAGCACTTTCACAAAGATGAAAGTAGCACAGCTTAAGACTGAGGAAGTATGGAGTTTGAAAGGGACGTGGCTGCTGATGGGCACCATGGGATGTAAAACTCTGCAAAACAGGGTTCTCCTGATTTCTCACATGAAAGTATACAGGGTTCAGTACAGCTTATCAGCACCTCACAGTGGTAGGCACCATCCTGCAGTAATGCAGTTACAGCCAGAGAAAAAAAATGTCATCTGGTGATGTCTAGGGTGGCATCCACTGAGACAATGACTGATGGTCATAGCTGCTCCCTTTTTACCATGAAGTGATCTCTGACACACTGGGCTAACTTTGCAGTGCTGGTCTCACTCCCTTCCAGTTCTCACTGAATTTCACCTACTCTTTTCCCTGATTCCACAGCAAGGCAGTGATCCTAGGCCCAGGGTACAACACCCCAGGTGCCTGGTGAAGGTAACTGGCTGCTTTTCACTGAATCCCTGCTAAGGGAGACTCAGCCCCTCTTCTTGAAATTCTCAATCTTCATTTATCTCTGGGGTAATGGGTGATTTTTACTACTTAGTTTTCAGTTTATAGAAGGCAGCAGTTAGAAGGGTTATCTGTGATTTCACTCCCTTCATATGCTCAGAAATGTCTCCAGGAGAAGCAAGCTAACGTTGTGGTGTTACATGTCTGCAGCAATAAGAAAAAGAATTTTTTCTTATTTTTCTTCACAGAAATATGGGCTCATATAGATCCACAAGGTGAGTTACTACACAGTAAGAAACTTGTGGAAACAGTTTTGCAAATGTGGAAGCCAAAACAATAAGTTTTAGATTCTAGAGGAACTCAAGCCCAGCTCTGGATGTCAGCCCATAATTGCTGGATGTGTGAGAACAGGAGGGACTGGACAAATGCTTCCTTTATTTTAATACATCCAAATAGCCTTCTTCAAAGGGATGCTGTACAACATCCCTGAGGGAAATGGGACAGGTACCTGAATAACTTGAGGGTCAGGTACCAGGCATTGTCCTGGTATATTCAAATTAGGATAACATAAATTCTTTCTCTCATTTGTCTCTTTGTGTGTCTCCCTCTGCAACTTTTACTCTCCACCACACCTGGTAAGGAATTAAAACATCCCTCGAATATCAGGGGACCAAGTAAAACCACAGCCAAGGTTAAAGCATCAGCTGGAAGCTGAACTGTGCTGGGATTTAATGGAGGTACTGGGCCTGCCTCAGCCTCAGTGGCCTGTGAAGAGAGAGGCAAACTCTCCCAAATTCTACTGCTCCCCACCAGCCTCTATGCCCCAGTCCCTGGAACAGACTCCTTGGCAAGCCAAACCAGCAGGAGCTGCCCCAGGGAAATGGATATTTCCAGGTCTTACAGGGGCCCCTTGCGGAAGGCATCTGCTGTCCTCTGTGTCAGACAGAAAAAAGATCCTTCTTTAAACTTATGCCTAAATGCCAGCGACTTAATTCTCCAGATCAGGAGTTGCACAGTGCTGCACATCCAGGAGTGGTAACAACAAGGTGAGGGTGCTGTTACCTGGTATGCTCCTGAAGGGGCTCACAGGTGCCCCCCAGCAGTTAGTGAGACAATGAACACTGGAGAGCACTTCAAGCAGGCCAGCAGTGTAACATGAGGGTGTCACCATTCAGTGACACTGAACGGGTGCAGTAGGGCTGATTGGGAATGGCCCAGGGAGAGGTGCAGCAAGATGAATGGGTCAGGCCCTGCTGTACTTCCTGAAAGCATCCCTTCCTCTGCAGGTGAAAAAGCCAAGGGAAAGGAAGCAAAGACTAACCTAAGCTCACCATCTGAGGGTCTTGCCTTTACTGGACAGCACACACTGCCAGGGCCATGCCCAAACTCTGCACTGACTTCCAGGCTGCAAACTTCCAGAACTGCACCATCCAAGCAGCTGCTCCCAGGGGCTGAGCTGACAGGTGGGGATGGGGCACAATGGCAGGCACCTGCTGGGAAGTGTTAGATGCCTTTCCCAGTGTTTGGGGGAGTGCTGCTGCAGCAAACTGTGAAATCTCTGTGTGGCTCCAGGGACAGTGGGGTGCTGTGGGGAAGTTGACAGACTTTTTTCCACTGAAGGCACAGATTTATTGGGGGAGACAATGAGGCTGCAGCCATCAAGCACATTGTCAGCAATGGCAATGGAATGGAACAGTGCTTGAGTGCTCCTGCTAGACCCTGGGGTGGAAACACACCCTGCAGTGGAGGTCAGCTGGTTAGCTGATTCTCTGTGCTTGGTATCGTGACAAGTGTTTGCTGGCATTGAAGTCTCATTGTAAGATAATTCACAAGGGGCATTAATATTTGGAAAGAACAAGCTTGAGCAAAAGACAAGGTGTTGTGTGTACAGTCTGCTAATACACCTACAACCAGAATCTCAACTGGTCAGCATGACATGCTCAGGCAAAACCTGCACAGGCAAAGGCAGCCTTCCCTTCTTGCTCTGGGGCCTGGCACAAGCACCAAACACTGCTGAAAGTACCTTCACACTAGAGGAATTGTGGATTGCTCACAGCAACAGATGCTTTCCTATTCTTTGTAGTCTTTCATCCATGCCTCTCACAGTTGGACTTGGTGATCTTGAAGGTCTTTTCCAAGCTAAACATTTTTCTGATTCACTACTTTAGTGTGAAAATATATTTGACTGAACACATCTAAAATTGCTGGAAACTGAATTTTATAGCTGTGCTAAGCATGAGGTGAGAGAGAGAAACTACTTTCTGCATAGCCACATGTTAAAAAAGCTGAAACTGAAATACTTATAATGATGGTATCATGCCTATCAGCTCCTTCCTCATGCCTTCAGCAATCCAGAGAGGGTGTGCAGTCTCTGAGGAGGTTAAAAACTTGAGTAGATGCTGCTCTGAGCAACCTGGGTTGCTCTGGGTTGACCTGCTTGAGCAGGGGGTTTAGACAAGCTTAGACCTCCAAAGATGCCTTTCCAAGTCACAGAGCCTGTAATATTACAAATCATGAGATTTTAGAACCTTTCTGTTTCTTAAGGTCACTCATATTTCCTTTGAAAGAAAATAGAATGGTCTATGGATGGATTCTCCCTTTCTTGATGGGTCTCCAGCTAGTGCCAGCTCTGAGGGCAGCTGCAGCACCACTCCCTTGTCACAGTTGCCATCGACACCAAAAGAACTCCAGGGCCTGAGCAGCAAACTGAAAGACTGATGAAAAACCTCAAAGTGAGACAGACTAGAAACGAGAGTTTAAAATAAAAAACAACTAAACAAAACCTCCACCAAAATCCCTCTAGCCCCTGCTGCACCCTGAAGTCTGGTCTTTCCTTCCAAGGCTCTGCTCACTCTGTAGTCACTTTACTGGTTTTCCACAACCTCCTGTGCTCCTGAGTGAAGGCCACATCCCCCAAACCTGGCCTGTCTCCCCTTTGGTGGGATGTGACCAGCTTGACAAGAATTCTTGTACTGAGGACAGGACTGTCTGCAGATAAACTCGGGGTTTTGAAAGTGGGCAAAACTGGAGCTGTATTCCTGTCTGGCAGGGTGTCTGCCTTTGGACATGGACTACAGGGAAGCTATTTCCATTAATCACTTTTCTGTCTCTCACCCACAGCTCACAGGCATGTTCGTGGGCAGGTGCTGCAGGAGGTTGCTCATGACAGAAGACCTACAAAAACAGGGAAAGGGGCAAAGGAGACCTGCCTCCTGGAGCAGCATCAGCTGCAAAAATCAGGCTGTCCTATTCAAGGGCTTATCTGATTTAAAAAGAAAACAAAAATCTTAAGAAAATAGATGCACTAAAAACTAAAATATTGACAGTTGTGAAGATCAGCCTTCAGTCTTTCAGAGGAAAGAAATGTAACAATTTGACTCTGTCTTGCTTTAATATTGTTTTAAATAACCTACTCAGAAAATAAATTCATGTATTGCAATTTCCCCACAGTGTGGGGCACTGCTGGAAGAAATTTTTTGCTGATGGAAAGGATGTCATTAATGTGTAGAGAGAAAACAGTTTGATTGATTTTTTTCTAAAGCCTGTTTTGACATGTCTACATTTCAGTATTTTCTGGTAATTTCTATCATTTCTTAGATGATGACCATCAACTGACATTTTTAATGATAGATTTTTTGCCTACTTGTGAAATCCTGTTTTTAACAGAAATTTACTTTGTATAATGTGGAGTTTTAGCCTGCTTTCTCTAAATTATATATCAAAATTTTTCTTGGCATCATCACATGAGGGAATTCCTCTGTTGTAGCACCTCTCTCAGAGAACTCTCTTTGTGTCTGAATAAAAGGCAGATAATCTTTTGGCTACTTCAGGATATTTCCTCAGGGATTCAAGAGATGATAAAATTACAGGCTCCTCCAACTTCAAGGTCTGGATTGGCCTTTCCTACTGCTATTGGATCCTTTTTCAACAGGAGTGGAGGTGATGAGAATCATCCTCAGCCACACAGTAGGTGGTGCACGTGAAACTCTTGCCCATGTCCTTGGGCAGTGTCTGGCAGACTTGGGCTGCTCCTGTTGTGACAAGTTCTGGGAGGCTGCACAGAGCTATGATCATGACCTGGGCACCTGATGGTGTTCAGTGGTTGGAGCTACACATGCTGCTGAAACCTGGGTCTGCACTGAAAAATCCTGAAATGGAAATATAATTCAATGCCAACAATGAAAATGAGGCAAAAGGAAGAAAGAGGTTGTTCCCTTTTAGAAAACAATTTCTGTTCTTCATTTATTAGCTTATCCCTGACTTGCCATTTGAATTTTTAATGCATTAATTGTGCTGTGTATATTGTTGGAGACTTCTGAAAATGTCAGTGAAATTAGATGATGATTTGAACAGAACATAAAGGCTAATTTAATCTAAAGTCATATCATCTTCAAACTGAAGTCCTGTGTCCAGGTTATATCCTGTTACAACTCATTGCACATACTGTCAAGGTGCCTTGGAGCCCAAATCCTCACTGTGTGAAGGACTTTGGGAAGAGGGTCCTCTCTGCCTCTTTGTCCCCATCTCTTCCCCAAGGACCTGTGTTTTCTTTTGCCTATGTATGATTTATGGGCAAGACAGATATCAAATCAGCTGGAGGCAGGATTAATCCAGTGAGGAAAGAGTTGCAAGGATATATCCCACAACATATAGCCAAAGAGGCTGAAAGAGCTGGGGGTTTTCAGCCTGAGAAAGAAAAGGCTCTGGGGAGACTGTAGAACACCTTCCAGTATCTATGGTGGTCATCTACAGGAAAGCTGGAGAGGGACTTTTTACAAGGGCATGTAGTAACAGGACTCAAGGTAATGGCTTTAAACTCAAAGGAGCTAAGTTTAGATTAGACATTAGGAAGAAATCCATCACTGGAAGGTTGGTAAGTCACTGGAACAGATTTCCCAGAGAAGCTGTGGGTGCTCTATCAAAATGTCCAAATCATGCTGGATGGGCCTCTGTGAAACCTGGTCAGGTGGAAGGTTCCCCGCCCATGGCAAGACGGTTGGAACTAGGTATTTTTTAAGATCCCCTATCAAACCAAACTATTCAATGAGTGTATGATGAATGACTAAAGGCTGGTCCTGGCATGCCTTCCTGGGCAGCTCCAGTAAAAATTCCCTGAGGTGTCCCCTTCCAAGGAGTGATGGTTCACATCAGCTTGGGCAGCATGCTGCAGTGAGCCACCTCCACTTATCTGCACAGCACCCTTCAGCCATCTGGTGACATTTGCATCTTCATCTGTCACTCAGTAAATGAAAATACTGCATTTGTGTTGCTGCAACACTTCCATGAATGTCTTGACATTTATATACCACCAAGAGACATTACGTTGTGTCAGGATTTTATTCTTGTGGCATTATCTGCACTAATTAAAGCTGTCACTACATGGCTGAAGTAGGTAGGAAAGTAATAAAGTTGCTTGAATTTCCATTTGCTTGAATTTCTCTATTGCAGTTGCAATAAAGGAGGCAGCTGATGCCATGGGGTGGGCACCACGTCCCTGCAGTCTGCCTCAAACCCTGCATAATGCCTTGGCATGCAGCAAAGTGCTCCATCTCTGGCTGGCACCAAGGCTGTCCCCAGAAGCTCCAGCACTGGAATGGGCACTATTCCTGAGCATGCATGCATCTATTTCATAGATCAGCTACTATAAATCAAAAGAATCATGCTTTCTGGAAAGCTAGGAAAGACCAGGCTTAAATCATCCTGAGCAATGGGAGAAGCACTTGACATAGAGATGAAAGCAGGCAGCATCCATGAGTAAAGACTTATTATCTGGAAAGAAAAAAGCCTTTTTTTTTTCTCTTGCCCTCTCTCTGTTTTCTGCAGTGCAGCCTGAGCAGGCTGTGGGGCAGGTAATCAATGAGACATCTCTGTGGTGATGCCCTAGGCTCTTGTGTAATTTAACTGTCCCAGCTCCTTCTGCAGACAGCCTAATTGTCATCTGTAGCCATTTCCTCACCTCTGGCTTCTGCCAGGAGCTTTAAGATGTGTGCTCTCTTATAACCTCCATGAGACATACCCAGATTGGGCCAAAGGCCCATAAGGCCATGTGCAGGATTTAAATTGTGGTTTGCCATCAAAGGGCTTTATTCCAGTATTTCATTAGCATGCTTTTGCTCATGGATGAAAATGCAGCAGTTTGAGAAAACTGCACTACCGATGAGGAAGAGAACTAATCTCCTACAGCTTTTACAAGCTTTATCAGACTGCAGGGCAAAGATATTTTTCTTCCTCTATGCAAATGGAAGCAGTTTCTCTAGCATTTATAGAAGAAACTTTGTCCTGGCTTTGACTGGGATAATTTCTTCTTCGTGGCTGGCACAGTGCTGTGTTTTGGATTCAGTATGAGAATTATCTTGGAGGCACAGTGGTGTTTTGATTGTTGCTAATTAATGCTTATCCTGTGTCAAAGACATTGCAGTGTCCTGTGCTCTGCAGTGATCAGGTGCCCAAGACGCTGGGGGAGCATGGCCAGGAGAGCTGACCCAAACTGGCCAAAGGGATATTCCATACACAGACTGACATGGCCAGCACATAAATACTGGGAATTACCTGAAAAGGAGTCAATCAGCTACTGGGGACAGGGTTTGACATTGGTTACCAGGTGGTGAACAATTTATTGTGCACCACTTGTTTTCTTCTTGAGTTTCACCTTATTTTATTATTATTATTGTTATATTTTGCTCCTTTTCGGTTGTCTGAACTTACAAGTTTTACTTTGGATTCTTCTTCCCATTCCACCAGGGAGGGCCTGAGGGGTGGAAGGTGAGTGGCTGTGTGGTGCTGAGTTGTGAGGTGGGCTTAACCCAGGACAGGGTTTCACATAGACCCATATTATCTTTCTACATATAATACATTTCTTGGACACATATAGGTGTTTTTAGACTCACCATGATTTAAGCACAGAGAGACAGAGAGGGTAGAAGGTTCAGCAGCTGATTAATCCTTCTTGCTGGAGTAGGTTTGTATTAGTGATGTGCCCATCACCTCAGGGCTTTAATTTGAACAATGAGGCAAATGCCTCCAGGGTGCCCTTTCAGGACTCCTCTTCCCAGATGTTGGTGAGCAGTGCCATGTCCCAGGCACAGCTTCCTGTCCAGTTCATTCAGCCACTGCCCTCTTGGAGGAGACTGTCATTTGAATCAGAAACTTTTCTTCTGCTTTTCTTTCTTGGAAATGGAGTGTTTGACATATGGACTGCTTCTGACTTAATGACATGTCCCTTCTCAAATGAGGGGTCAGATTTTCCAGTTAATTTTTAGCTGCCATACAACTTCTGACACGTCAAAGTAAAAACATGAGTGTCTTAAAATCACAGCTTGGATAAAGAAAAGAAATAAGGGGTTGTTCTTTCACTCAAAAAAGACTGAAAAGAGACTCGAGTGGACATAAAGCCAAGTGGGTCTAACAGTCTACATCAGTGGAAAACAAATCCACTGATAAGCTGTGGAGCAGTGCTCTTTGGCACAGCCAGTGTTCTGCCTCCTGCCACAGCTCATGCACACACTGCCCACGCCGTGGCTGGGGCACCTCCTGAGATCCACGCTGGCAAAGACCAGAAGATGTGCAAAGAGCTGTTCCAGCTGGAGGCTGGCTGGATGCTGGACAGGCTTCATATCATGGAGTGTAAAGTGAATTATCCTTATCTTTAGTAGAAGACTTGTTCATTTCTGTCTCGTGGGGAAACACGTATTTGGGAAATGAATGATTGTCTCCAGCTAAAGCCTCTAAGGCACCTTCCTATTTTAATTGTTGCTACTGAAGTCCCCTGAGTTTGTAGTCTCTCTATTCTCTCTTGTTAGCAGAACTGGTGATTGCATTTTAAAGTAATTACAACATTTTCTCTGATGAGCTTAGCTCCTTTAGCCAGGTCAAATAAAGGTCAGAAGAGATATAATATCTCTTAATAAATATACCGGGTGGTAAACGCTGAGGAGAGGAGAAAAGCTTTTTGAGCTGAAACATATTATTACCTCAGGATCAAATAATATGTGTTGGTTATGGATAAAATTATACTTTCATATAGAAGACAATTTCTGGATATCTGAATAGGTAAATTGTGAAGAGCTCATTTGGTCACTTTCTCATTTGAGAAGTGAAGGGCTCAGGCTTGTTTTAGGATGGAGCATCATGGCCATGTGAGGGGCAGAACAGGTGAAGGGACGAACCCTCACAGAAAAGGGATGAGGTTTGTGCCTCTACTGGCTCAGTTTTTGTACTGTTGTTACTTGTGTTTGAGCTCTCTGAGGTTCTGGGAAGGACATTTCTCTTTGGCTTTATCCAGAACTGTGATTGGTGAACCAGGGCAGTGAACATCCACTGCTGTTGCTGAGGCATTCAAAGTAGTCTCAGTATATGTCTTCTTGTCTTGCTCTGCTGAAATCTCTGTGGTGATTTAAACAACAGCAGGAAGTAGTAACAGCTGCAATAGCACATCAATTTGCAGTTACTGGAGAGCCCCTGATGTCCCTACTCTCTCCTGCTCTCTTCCTATGGGTGCATCTTGCTTTATCATCATAGCCTCTGAGTTTGCTGGGTTTGTGGCCTGAGAATGTCTTGGCAGATAGGTGGATGTCCTGGGGTCCCTCTAAATTTGACACTTGCTGCCTGGCACTTGGTCTTTATAACAGTCCCCCTGGCTGTCACATTTCTGATATTCCTGTCTGAACTGAGTACACTGTCCATTGCCCTGCCAAAACCCCTGTAAAGCAGGAGATGCTGCTTTGTAAAGTTTCTATTCCAGGCTGAATCTTCACAAAATTATAGTCACTAAAACCACCCTCCTGTATCCATCTGCTGTGCACTTTTTCCCAGCCTTCCTTCATGAAAGCACAAAGTTATATTCAAGTGAAATTTTTTGCTTAGAAAAACTTTCTCTTCAAACTGCTAACTCTTATCAACTAGGCCTATGGTAGCTCAAAAAATAACATCTGCCAAGTGGAAATTGTTTGCAAAAAAGCTTCTTGTTTATTTGTCTCTCTGGTGTTCAGCAGTGTGTTGTCTTTGCCTGGGACAGAATTCAGGATTTTAGACTTCTCCCACAGTAAGTCGTGGGACCTGCTGGGTGCTGTGTGTGTAGCATCAACTGTGGAAGCTCAGGTCTTGGGAACAGAAAAACAAGTTGTAGCTATCTCTTCCATTATATTCTTCAAGGGTAGGCAAATGCCACTGAATAAACAATTTTGCAAAAACCGAAAAGACTGGTAATTTTGACAGGTTACTGTACACGATGAAACAAAAATGCTGAATTTTTTGAGAATTAAGGGTTTCTGGGAGAATGTGCTGCAGCATTGTCTAAGAGTATGGTCTGTTCTAAAAAATGTTCTTTTTGCTTGCTTCTGCACTGTTTACATGTCTTCTGAAAACTTCATAAATAATCCACTTCAGACTGAGAGTAAAATCTTAACAGGGGTGCAGCACCTACAACTTCTAGGACTCTGAAGGAAGGTTAAATGAGGCAGCATGTCCATTTTCCTACTACTCATGCTGCTGCTGTGTATGCTTTGCTTGCTCTGCATGGAAAACAGGCAGAGGAAATCTGTGAAGCTTCCTGTGTGGCAACAGCACATGCAACCCTGCTTTTTCCTGGTTTTTTGTTTTGTTTTGTTTTTGTTTTGTTTTCATTGTTTGTTTGTTTTGTTTGTTTGTTTTGTTGTGTTTTTTTTTTTTTTTTTAATGGTAGGAAGATGAAAAGAAAAAACTTAACTGTGAGGAAAAATACTGTGAAATCATTGATTCAGTATCTGAATCTCAGGTCAGTCAACAGGTCTTTAGCCCCTCACTGCCTAGCTCTTTCCTCCTCTGTTGCAGCAGGGTACTCTAGTGATCAGTTTTGGTTAATAGAAGTTGAAAGACCAAAGTAGTTCATCTGTCAGGGAGATTTCTTTTGGAAATGCCAGCAGGGTCAGACAGAAACTGAGAGCAATGGCCCGGCAAGGAGACAAGTCTCTGGGCAATTCTGAAGCACGGAACTAAACAGACATGTCTGGGTACGTGCAGGCAGGTAGATGTGGTGTGTCCCTGGCAGCAGCTGTCCTTTTTTCAGAACAGTATGTCCTACTGACATTTTTATCTTTCAGTAGGGAATTTTTGGTTTGTTTGAAAAACACAGTTTAGAAATAAATGTATTTACATTACATTTTTTGGTTTTAGGGACTTTACCATGGGTAAGCTAGTAAAATAATCATGGCGAACTTACTAAAGAAATCCAAAAGGTCAATAAATTGTTCATAACTGTGGCTAATAATTATCTATAATCATAGCTGTCCATAGGACCATCTCTAATGGTAGTCACAGGAGTCTGGCACATTGTTTAGGGATCCTTTACAAAGAATCTGCATAGAAATTGTGACCAAGTATTATTAAAAGCTGCCCATTTCACAACCTGCCACCTCCCTAAATGAGAAGCATGTTGGTCTGTAATGTCAGCATCTTCTGCAAGGGTGCACCACACTTCCATGTGTGCGTGGGACTCTTGTGTCTTGAAACAGCAGGAGCTGCTGCATTAGGTGAGGTTCTCTGGACAGCTTTGTCATTGTCCATTAGGAAAATCAAATCGTTCCGAATTGCTAGGAGTATTTTTGTCACTGTTCCCTGTTTGCAGAAATCCTGCACATTCACTCCCTGCAAGAGGAATAACTGCCTTGTCTTTTGAGGGCAGCATTTCATTACACAGACACTAAGGTATACAGGGTAGTAACCCCTAAGATATAATTCCCTCTTTCTACTCCGACTATGGTGAAAAACACTATCAGTGCCATCATTCAAAGTGAAAAACAAAGGCTTCTCTGGACTATTCAGGCAGTGAATGCACCCGGTGTTACTTGTTTATTCTTTAAAATCATGCAGTGTTCATGGATGTTTAGTCTCTCACACACTAGTCATGCATGAACACATATACTGTCTGCTGAGGATGCTTTTAAACCCTAGATACCACGGCTGAGCAAAAGCCTTCTGGCTTCATATAAAGACCCAGGTTTTGCTGGCCCCATTGAACACCTCAACTCTGTGGACATCAATGCAAAATCCACACAGGGCCCAGTGCTGGGCCAAAGCAGGCTGTGGGGACAGTGCCATGAGACACCAGCAGGCTCTTCCAGTGATGTGGCTGCAAGAATATTTCAAAAAGCCCTTGACTCTAAAGGGTTGGACTGTTTTGTACAAGAAACAGTGGGCTTGTAATTCATTCTTTTATAATATTAATGACATTAAACAATATTTTCCCAGATGATCTGAACAGGGATTGTTTTTTGTTTCACTGCATTTAGATTTATACCAAAAAATAAATGTTAGAAGGCACTACATAAAGCAATTCACAGTGTGCCCCTGCAGAGGCTCTAATGCACAGTCTTTCTTCTGTGTATGCATTTCGAATCAGGATTGTACAGATTTTATACAAGCTTTTGCAGAACCCCCATCAGTGTAGTATTTGAAGGGTTTTCATGCCAGGCATGGGTCATTCTGTAGTGTGTCATCAGAGAGAAAAATGTAGTTGCAGAAAAGCACTTTACTTTGTTTAGACTTGAACAATTTTGAGTTCTGGGTTCTATTAATGGCTACAGTTCTGGTGGATGTAATAAAAGGCTGTGAAACTGAGGCTGAGTTGCATGTGATGATGGAAATGAACCTCTTGCAGAGACAACAGGGATAAAAACACTGTTCTTTGATGCCACCCAGCATCAGTACCACGAAAAACAAAGCAAAGCTCAGACTGAACTTTGTCTGCCTGCAGATGCGCAAATAGAAATCAAGCCTTCCTGAGACTACCAAATATAGTCTCCCACAATCTCTGTCTGTCACTTCTTGTTTTTCTATTCACATGTCTATCAAGCCCACTTCTGCATGTCATCTTGCCCATTGTCCAGGCCGAGGGACTGCTCCAGAGACTCGTGTGGCTGACCACTCTCCTCCCACTTCCAGCTCAACACTTATTATTGGCAGTCTGCACTTTTTGATGGAGGGCCAAACACACACCTCTCAGCCTTAAAAATTCTTCTTTCTGTTGTTTAGTTTATCCATACTCTATTTCAAGAGAAAAAAATCCACCACTCTTTGCCAATAGTTTCCAATGGCTAACTGCTCCAGGATGTTTCATGCCCCTACAGGGACCAGCCACTCATTTTCATGTGCGCCTACGCTAATCCACATTAATTCATACTGCAGACAAATTGCTTTTGTTGTAATCTAAATATATATATAACTGATTTGGATTATGTTAGCAACAGCTTTTCTTATTTTCTAATAATATTTTTCAGTGTTAGCCCCTGGAAGAGGTAAGACCATAACTCAGTGGATCTGAGCTCCAACCACATTTCTGAGCATGGTTACACTCACCTTCCCCCCACCCTCAGGAGAATTTAATTATCCCTTACCAAGTGGTGTTCCAGGAGAGCCCATAGCTGCTGGCTTGAGTACTCAGGCAGGTGCTATGTGCTCACACCCTTCTAGGTGAGGTTTCCTAGTGCTATGGGGTTTTGGGCAAACCCTTGGGATCCACAGGTCTTTACAACTGACAGCAGGGACAGAGAGTGCTGATGACTGAATGTGGTAGGTGAGGAGGGAATCACAGGGTTTAAAGAGGTGACTACATCCTGGAGTGGTGCCTGGGAGGTTTTAGGGCTCCAGTGATGCAGTGATGAGCTGTTCCCGAGGCTCATGGACACCAGGCCAGCCAGAGTGACCTGGGCACCATCACTCCCTCTTCTGCAAAATGGCAGAGTGCAGGGAGCTCAACCTGTGATCCCTGACACGGAATGGACAATCTCCAGTTGAAAGGCATGAATGCTAGGGCAAGGATTTTTGTTGCACCATTGCCATCAGGAGGGGGAATATCACTGAAACAGGATAAGCAAGTGGCTTGATGTTACCTGGAATATTTTTGTAGAAACCATGGAAACAGACTTTCTCAAATTTAACAGCAGCTTTGCTGTCTGGGAGCTTATTCTGCACCTGCTTAAGCTGTTACTGGCTGCTAATCCCTTTCCTGTGGTAAGGCTGCCTGAGCAGGTGAAGCCAAGCTGAGTAACTTCTCTGAGTTTGGTCATTCCACCACTATGGCTTCAGAGGAACATCAATTTTGTCAGTGAAATCTCTGTGTATACTATGAGTGTGTGTGCATTTCCCAACCAGATAATTGTAATTTATTCACGTATAAAAGCTCTCACAGTTTGCTGTTTGTCCTGCATTGTTCTTGTGCATGGACAAATCACTCTTCAAAGCTGCATCAGAAACAATTATTTATGGCCCGGTGAAGGTCTCATTTTTCGTTACATTTTATCATTCTGCTTCATACTAATTACAAAGTGGAACTGTTTATTTACTCAAACCACAGGGGCTCAGCAGTATTGCTAGGTACTCTGCATGGCAATGGAAAATGCGAAGAAGAGAGCTGCTCTCTGAGTGGGCTTGTTTTCCCCATGCACAGGCTGCCAGCATTACGGATGCATGGTGGAACTCACACTTCACTTATTCTGCCAACTTGTGTGTATTAGTGCTATTTAATATTCACTGTGAGGAGGGTATTTTGGAGGACTTCTAGGGATCAGTGTAGTCTCAGAGCTGTTTTATTCGATGAGGTCTGGTTTGTTGTGGGTTTTTTTGATGGGGTTGGTAAATAGCATCTTATCAGAGGCTCTTTCAAGAGCTTCTCTTGTTGTACCCTGGGGCTGTTTGGTACCTTGTGGGCTGTGGTAGAGCATATGCTGCAGCGTGGTGCTGCCAGGCAGAGGTGTGGGGGGAGCTGGGCAGTGTGTGACAGCTCCTGCTCTGTCACCCAGCCCGCACAGCAGAACCAAGGGCAAGGGGAAGCCACTGAGTAAGAGGATAGGATACTTCCTCCCTACTTTGCTGCAACTTTCCAGGCAGCTGATCTGCTCTGCTAGCCTGAGGGTGAATAACAGTAATTGTCATAATATGACACTTTTTCTAGAGATTTCTGAACTGTACTATCATAATCAGATGGGAGAATAATTAATTTTAAAAAATCCAAGCATTGAAGGCATATACTTCTTGAGGATCTTTTTATTAACATGAATCACTGAACACTGTTATTAAAATAAAAACCATTGTCCTAGTTGCTGCAAACAGAGCCAATGTTTTATGGTGGAAGATCTTTTAGCTGCAGCTGTGTAGAGCCTGATGCTTTTTATTGAGTCAGTGAGAGAAAAAAATTGAACAATACATTAGAGAAAAAGGAAAATCTCATAATTTTGTGGCTTGATATGGTGATCTATCTGTAATTCAATATCAGTCATATATCAGATGGTAATAAAATCACTATGAGACAAGGTACAAATCTGATGGGCTTTTTTTAAACTGAATGGAGGCCTTTTCAGCCTTTTTAAGGGGCTCTCCCTGATAAGAGTACAGAAATTGCTTTTACTTGATCCAATTTCACATTACTACAAAAAGTAAATTTCATGCTACATTTCATTTTCAGATGTAGGATATAAAAGCATGAGCTACAAAAGAAAGTCATGTACTGCTCCTATCCTTTGTCTCATAGTAAAACAAATAAACAAATAAACAAACAAAAGCATGGAGAGAAACAGAGATTCCTAAGGAAAAAAGCCCTGCCACACAGGGGCGAAATCAGGATCCTGTGTACCTTCCTATATAATATGTTACGGCTTTATTTATTTAAGGGGCAGTGATTTGCACAGTGGAAGGTCAGGAGTTCATATGCCCTGATTGCCTTGATTCCTGCCTTGGTTCTCACTGAATGCATGATCTGCCATTCACTTCTCTGGTCATCTGATTAATCAATACAAACTCTGGCAGACACCTGCAGTTACTTAGCCCAACCCATATGCCACGTGCTATAAAGCTTCACCCTGACTCATTGATCCATGTACAATTTATCTTCCAGAAAAATACCCAGTTGTGATTTAGAGAGGCCGTAGTGACAGCTGAACATCAGTGTCTGTTGGAGCTTTGTTCCAGCTGTCAGCATCCTCACCTGCCAGACTTGGTGTCCTCACCTCTCTAAGAGGGACATGTCTGCCAACCATTCTTGTTTTACTCTTGTCTGCGACAGAGATGGCTCATCTTTACCAGTAGCTGTATTTCAGCAGGTGGCAAAGGGAGTCCGTATGCACCTTCTGATCTCTAGAGTTCTAAAAAACCCTACATTGTTTTATCCACCCCAAAAATACATAGCCATTTTTAAATTATATAATTAACATATTATGCTAAGACAATCTAGCTGTGATCAGAAGTTTGACGCTTATTTTTGGCGGTAGACTAAACCTCAGAAGCAGATCTATCACCTAGTAAAGGACAAATCAGATAATTGACCTTTTACTTGAAAGTCTTGAGACAGTACTTTGCAGGAAAAACATAATCTGAGAATTTTCAAACAACACAGAAGAAAATTTACTACCACAGAGATTAACATGTTGATATATTGATGAAATATCACAGAACCTGACCATGTCCGGTCAAACCCAGGTGCATTTCTTCATGTATTGGTTTTGCACAGCCTCGTTTTGATGGGGGGAAGGGAGAAGCAGAGAGGTGCCTTCTGTGAGAAGTTGCCAGAAGCTTCCACCACATCCAGCAGAGCCAGTCCCTGGTGGCTCCAAAGATGGACGTGCCACTGACCAAGACTGGGCGAATTAGAAATGGTGGTGATGGCTCTGTGATAATGTATTTAAGAAGAAATTAAAACAAAAAGTTGCACAGTTTTAACTTCAGCGAGAGCAGAGTGGAGTAAGTGCATGTGAGGAGAACAATACGCAGACACCAAGGTCAGTGAAGGAGGAGGGGCAGGATGTGCTCCAGGTGCCAGAGCCAAGATTCCCCTGCAGTCCCTGGTGCACCCATGGTGAGGCAGCCGTGCCCCTGCAGCACAGGGAGGGCCACAGGGATGCAAAGCTCCACTGCACCCCCTGGATGAGCCCCACACCAGAGCAGGTGGGTGCCTGAGAGGAGCCTGTGAGCCTGGGGGACACCTGTGGGACACCTGTGGGAAGAGGGCCCTGCTCCCAGCCTGGAGCAGCCTGTCCCTGGAGGACTGCACCCATGGGAGAGGGACGGCTCTGCAGCAGCTTGAGGGATGCTGCTGCCCATGGATGGGCTCACCCTGGAGAGGCTCATGGAGAGCTGTCTCCCGTGGGACTCACCCTGGAGAGGCTCATGGAGAGCTGTCTCCCGTGGGACTCACCCTGGAGAGGCTCATGGAGAGCTGTCTCCCGTGGGAAGGACTCTGTGCTGCAGCAGGGGAGCGACTCCTCTCCCTCAGCAGGGAGAGAAGCCCCGGGGATGAACTGACCCAGCCCCCATTCCCTGTCTCCCTGCACTGCTGGGGTAGGAGGTAGAGCTGGGAGGGAGGGAGGGGTGGGAGAAGGGGTTTTCAGGGTTTGACTTCCCATTATCCTGCTGATTTTGTTCATAGATAATTTACTTAATATCTCTAAGTTGAGCCTGTTTTGTGATGGTATTTGTTGAGTGAACTCTCCCAGTCCTTATCTCAACCCATGAACTATTCAATTAATTTTCTCTCCCCTGTCCAGCTGCAGAGGGGAGGGGGTGAGCAGCTTGGGTGGCAGCCTGGCGTCTGCCCAGATTAATCCACTACACTTCAATGGCCTCACAATTCTTCATTGTTTTGTTACAAGTATATTAAAAGTAGGGGGCAAGAAACATCGGAAATCAGCATCCCTGAAGAAAACTCTTTCTGATTCAAAATAAGCACAGCTGAAAACTCCTGATGTCTTTCTGTGTTGCCATTGCAACAGGTATATAAATAATCTCTCTCTCAGGCACAACTGTATCAGGCAAATCCTAACTACTCTAACAGCTCTGTGTGGCACACAGGTGATTAGTCCTGCCTGACAGTTATGCTGTCAGGGTTCTCGCTTCTAAGGCAAAATAATAGTGATTTTTACTTAGACATAACAAACTCAAGAAATGGCCTTACTGAAACTTAGGTCTGCCTTCTCCCAACAGAAATGCAGAAGGTTCTTCATGTTCTGCTGAATCTCTGTCCATAGCATGGGAGATCAAGAGTACCTACACCTCTGTGGAAAGCTGTGCCTGACCCGCCATCTGTGAACCTGTAATATCAAAGTGTGTAATAGACCAGAAGTGAGGACTTGAAGATCTCCATGCACAGACAGAAAACTTTCTTGGTCCTGGTTAGACAGATGCTTCTGTTTATGTAGGTCTGTATATTAGTGAGTCACCCAGGCTCTATTTTCCCCACTTTGTTCCCTCCCTCCCACCGTGCATCCTCAGGAATGTGAAGCAAAACATTTATGCCATACTTCTATAGAGATTACAAATAGTTTTCCATACTTTCCTTTTGGCAGAAACCCCAGAGCTTGGAAGTCCTAAACCTAAGAGAGCAGCTGATGATGCTTTTACCTAGACAAGACATACATAAGCATAAGTAGTTTTGTACCAGTATTAGGAAACGCTTAAGGATCCAAATTAATCTTTTTGTCTCGCCAGTATTTTGAGCACCTCAAAACAGGCTAGAAAAGTCAGTATAGCATTGTGTTCATGTTTTGGTCACAAAGTTTTCAGGTAGTCCAGAAACTTTCTTCTCACTTTGTTTTTCCAGCAAAGAGAGATCTTTATTGATCCTTATTCCTGTCATGTTTAGTACAAGTTCTCACAGCTCATTTTTCCTCTGTCTTAATATGAATTAGAAGCCTATGATTGTATAGCTTGCAACTACTGTGTATCAAAAACAATGACATCCAAGGTGAACAATTCAATTTCATATCAGAGTTCAAAAATCCTCATCTTCATTGACAAAGTCATTGCCAGAGTAATCATAAGCTTTCTGCTGGAGGGACTTCTCCACCATGCAGAAAATTCCATGCTCCAGGCAAGATAATACTTTTGGGACAGGTTCTTGAGATGCACAGGGAATCTTCAGCTGAGTATCCCCATAGAAGAGGGAGGAGTGGGCTGAGCATAAGCCTTACTGTGAAGTGTATAGCACATTCTTCTTTAAAACCAGGGATTGGTATCAAAACCAATACCATGGTAGGGGGTTGGAACTACATAATCTCTCTGTGGTTATAACACATTAAAAACAACAACAAACACACACACACACAAAAACCCACCAAGACACCAAACCTCCTTTGTGTATGTTCACACCCTGCAGTAGGGCAGGGAAACAGGCCAGGCAAGCAGGAAGCAGACCTTGTGATCAGGTTGCTGTCCCCAGGCTTTTCTTGTCCATTTTTAAAATATTTCTAGACCTTGCTATCTCATTTGTAAAATTGTGGTTTGAAATATTGCTTTTGTCTTTTATTCACAGGAAATTAAATTATGTCAATGAATGATTGTTAGGGACTGGGATAACATAATGATGGGAAAAATACTAGCTTTTAAATCTATAGTCCGCTCAGATAAAATCAAACTTAAGGCATGAGTATCAAAGATTGTTTTCTAAAATTACAAGTGTTGGACAAGTAAAGCATTCAATAAATGTTTAATTAAACCCCTGGAAGCACCTTGGCTGAACATCATCATTGAATTGTTCATTCTTGTATTTCTGTACTAGATTGGCAACTTTTTCGTTTTCCTGATTCAGCCTGTGTTTTTCAAGAAGGCACATTCAATGCTTTGATACTGTTTCTTTTGTAAACGGTAAAACCATTGTTTCTAAAACATGGCACAAGTCCAGAGCATATGTTCCACCTGTTTGTCTGAAAGGTTACCTCAATGGTGTGTGTCACACTGTGCTGACAAATGTGACCAAGCCACTGCTGCCAGCAGCAGTCTGTGCCTTGGTTAAACCTCCAGTAATAACTGCTGCTGAAAAATGCAGAGCTAAGAAACCACACACTAAAGCTACTTGACACAAAACAAGCCATTAGCTCTAGTTTGAGATGTAATAGCACTACCATTGTATTTCAAGTCTGGGAATATGTTCAGCTCCTTTACTTTTGTCTTGGAAAACCATGTTACAAGAAATTAGTTAGTCTAGCTGAGATTTAACAAAGCAGTTCTTTTATATTTTATGTTGTGGAAAATCATGTTGAAGGAAAAACATATTCAGCAGGAAAGAAGCTGTGCCCTTTCCTAATGGTTGTTTCCCTCAGGAAAGAGGCTGTCGACTGCAAGGACTTGCCATTCCACAGCTCTCCAGGAACCTTGGGATCACGGTTTTAATTGCTGTTAATTAATGGGAGACGGTCCTCTCTGTGAAAGCAAGTCCTGCTGGCAGCAGGAAAAATTCAGCTAATTCCTTTTTTGCTCTTTCTCTCTTCAAAGTTTTTGTAATTTTGTGAATGACTGCAATTAATATTTTGAAATCAGTAAGCACCAAAGATTTCAGGTTTCATATAGACCATTATTATAAAAAAAAAATTAAAAAGACTGTAATAAGCACAGTGGTGTAAAATTAAATCAGTCGTGTTACTACTGGAAAATCTGTTGTGATTATCAAGCAACTAGAATGTCTGGGGATTATTCTCAATTATTTTGACATACATAACATTTGACATACATGACATTCATTCCCTTTGCTATACACAAAGCTGTTTCCACAGTAGCCAATAAAATTAAGCTGTCCATACACCTGCAGGCTCTGCTCTCATATGCAGTTTAATTTGCCAATAAGAATAATGCAGTTTCCTCAGGATGAATAACTCAGGGCTTGCTGGGTCAAGGTGTGCACAGACAAAATCACACCCTCCTGGTCATTACTCACGGGGATCAGCATGTTCTGATTATTATTATGTAATTAGTTAATAAGGCCCCTTTCAAAGTGGAAGAGAACTGCTGTCTCTGAGCACAATGTGCACTGCATCTATCATGGGTTTATTCATTCTGGGTGAATCTGATTCCCATTTTTGAAGATGTATTCTGGGAATGTAATATCTCTATTGTAATGTTTCTGTTGTTTCTAATGTTTCTGTTTATTTTATTTCAAAAATAAAAAATGGTGAAAATTTTCAATTATCTTAATTTGAAGCAAACTTTTAACAAGCAACTTCCATTGGGCCCAGCGCCTGTATGTAAACTTTTTGGCTTGAGCATAAAAAAGTAGAGGTGAAGGAGGAAATTGATATTTAAGAGCAAGAGGTTTGTATGTGGGACTTGTAGAAGATGACACATATTCAGAACAACATATTTTCACTTTCTGTTGCCCAGATGTGGAGATCTATTTGATTTAGTATCTACTATTAAATTCCTATTTACTATTAAGTGTATTTTTAAATAATTACTTTGAGGAGTAAGTAGTCCTGAAAAATAATTATCTTGAGGTTTTTTTAAATATAATGCATATGTTGCATGGCATTTAAGTCTAAGTTGCCAGGCCAAGTGGTTTGCAACTCAAAGGACCTTAACATCAGTTCTTTTCTTGTTAGACCATAGAGAAAATGAATTAAACAGAATACTCACAAATATTGTATTCATGAATACAAAGAGAACCCGATTGTGATCAAGTGAAATTATTGTAGAATCTTAAATGAATATTCACACATTTAAGAAAATGTAGGCTGCTGCTGCTCGTGGTGGTGGTTTTTGGTTGTTTTGTTTTGCTGGGGTTTTCTTCTCAGCAGTACTTGGCCCACATGAACTTATCAACTTCCCAAGTTAGAAAGCAGATCTTACTCATTACTCTGAAAAAGTTTGATGAATTTAACTGTCCTGTTCAGCCAAAATTGTTTCTATTCATAATAAGTAGCAGCCCTAATTTTTGTATTATTAAAACAGTCTTTCACAAGATACCAAGACTAACAATTGTCAGCATCCTGAAATGGAAATGATGACTCCCTTACTGATACTGCCTGACTAATGGAGCTGTTACAGGTTCATATAAGCAATGAACACAACATCTCTCTCCTAACACTACCAGATCAATAGTAGATTTAAAATTAAATTAAAATTTTAAATTAAATTTTATTTTAATTTCAAATTAAAAATCTCTAAAATTATTTGGAGCACCTTTTTGACTTTTTATGGAATAACAAAACCCAAAGAAGAGGTTGAGCAGGGAGAGTGAGCCTGGCAAGGGGAGGCTGACAGACAGGATTGCTTCTCGCTGGAGAAGGGAAGGTACCTCAGAGCCCCCTTCTGCCTCTGGGCAAGTCCTGAGAAGATGGAGACATTGCTCTCTGCAACAGTGCAAGGCATCAGGATGAGAGGGTGTGTGTCTAAGCTGAACAGGAGGACTCCACATTATATGCAAAGGGAAACCTTTTCCTCTGTGAGGACAGGTCAGTGTAGAGCAAGTTGCTAAGAGAGGCAGTGGGGTCTGTGTTCTTGAAGCTTTCAGGGTTAGTCTGGAGAAAGCCCCAAGCCACATAATCTGACATTCTTACTGCTGCTGTTTTCAGATGATGGCTGCACTGGTACTGTCATCTCTTCCAGACTGGGTTACAAAAGCTCTTTAGAAAAGAGGCCAGGGACATCTCTATACCATGACTATTTGCTTAAAGCCATCAGTCTCTCCCAGTCCTATCCATGTAAGATTCTTTTCTATTTATTCACTCTGGTTCTTAAACCAATTTATGGTTTGAAAACCTTGCTAGCCCATTTTCCACTCAATGTGTGACTCATACTGTGACACACTCACGTCATACTTTTCAGTATCTCAAAACTTCCTTAAGAAACAGTTCTCTCTCAAAAGCAAAGAAACTCAAGATGTTTTATCATGTACTGCAAAGAGTATTTTTTACATATACATATATACATACATACATATATATACATATATACATACATATATACATACATACATATACGTATATGTATACACCCCTCTGACTAACAGCATGTCCTGCTTTCTTTTATCTGATAAGAATGATCAGTCTTCAAAACACAGCTGGATCCCTGAGTGCCACAGAAGTCATACTGTAAGGTTGGTGCAGTATGTATTTGCATTTGTGGTTAGGTCAAAAGGGTGTTTCTTCTATGATTGAATTTTCACAGCTTGGGGATTATCTCAGTGAGGATTCTGCTGTGCATTTCTGCTCTCTGCTGATTTCTCAAATGCAATGTATCTTGTTTACAGTCTTCTGCTGCTTTAATGCAAACTTACTCTGTAATTGAGTCTGTTTCATGTTTTAGCTCATTGCTTAGGTTACAAGCAAGCTGCTGTGCAGTGGAGCTCTAGCAACTGCAGCTGATGATTTTTTAGTCTTCAAGCAACATTTTTCCTATTATTTTAGAAAAAAGATATTCTAACACAAAAGTCAGCACTTTGAAGATATTTTAGAACACTCATTTTTCAATTGGGACTTTACAAAGAAGAGCCAAGCACAATTTACCACCACCATTCAAGACTTCAAGCCACTCAATAATTAAATCCACTGTCTGGCAAAACTTGTTTTCCCAAGTTTCCCAAGTTTTCCCAAGTTCAATGGATGAGCTGTTTTTCCAGGTACGACTACTGAGCACTCTGGAAAATGGGAGAAAGGAAAAAAAGAACATGGAGAATGCAGAAAGCTGAGGATAACACCACAAAGACATTTACCTTTGAGATTAGCTGTATCTTCTTCTTGTCTGCAAAGCAAAATGCTTCACTAACCATTTGGGCAGATTAAAGAACAGCAGTGGCAGATGTGTTGCCATGGTAGACGCAAGATGGCTCATTTTCTGTCGGCTGAATCTCCTACAATTGATTATTTGATTTTCCACTATTTTGTCTGAGATTGGTATCAAATTAAGCCACCATCTGTCATTCTGTTTGCTCCAGCTGAAGTGTGGACAATGTTGCAGATCTTCCAGGCATCAGACATTTTCTCTGGCTGCTGCTAGAACTTATTTTCTATACAAAATCAGCTGTCTAGAACATTCTACAGAAAAATCACTTCATGATTTTGGAAAAAGTTACCTTGCCCTGTTGACTCAAGTGTTTATCAGCTATAGTATTAGTGTGTTTCTTCTTCTGTTGGTTTTTTCAAATTGGTCAGGAAAATACTTCAAGTACCTCATCTTGCCTTTTTTTACAGATACAAAATAATAACTTATTTTATAAAAGTCGCTCCTAATGAGATAGAAAGAGGCATTCATTAAACAGGTGCCCATCCTGATTTAATTGTTTTTTCTTAAAACATTTAAATGGAAGTTGTTTTGTTCTTTGCCAAGCCTGCCATAAATCTTTATGTAACATATTAATTTCTCATATTACACCTTCCTATGCTCTGAGCTAGATAACATGTTGATTGTACTTATTCCTCCTTGCCTCTTTTTGTATATCTAACTTCTATCTGGTCTGTATTTATTTAACAGGTCCGTTTGAGTGAAGAACTTTCTCTGCCTCAGTTGTAGCTTTTTGACCATCTAGAACTTTTCTCAAAGAATGACAATGCCCATTCTTGTTCCTTCTCTTTTGTCTGGTCCATTCTTTCAAATGAAGCTGCCTAAAACTATCCTCATATGCAATAGAAGAGCTGTCTCCTTTTTATCCCTGTCACTAACCCATGAATCGTGTCTTACAAGATTCGGGAAAAACTAGAATAGTTAAAACTGTAAGACCTTGAAGACTTCCAAGTGGGAATGTATACAATGAAACTTTGGGGGAAAACCCCCACCTTTTTCTCAGTTACCTTTTAACATGAAATAAAGCCTGTGAACATTTACAGAAAGATTAACACCACCATCCCCCCCACCAAAGAAAACCACCTCAACAAAACCAAAAGCCAAACAAAACAAACCCAGAGAAAAACCACTTCGCAGTCTGAAGGGTTGACCGGATGGGATAGGAACAGAACAGACAGGATCCAGCAGCATCAGGTATCGTTCAAGTCAAAGATGCAAATTTCAGAATAGCAACCTAAAACAACAGTCTTACTGCCTACCCAGGTACTCTTGTCACTGATTTACAATGTTCAGTCTTCTTGTATGTGTCAAACATGAAAAAAAGAGCTAAAAAAAGAAAATCAAATGAATGCATAGGTGATATAACTAACGTTCAGTCTATGTGTATGTGTGTGTGTGTGTGTGTGTGCACCTCTAGATTTTAGTTTAAAGTCTCTAAGATGAGCAATGGTTCCTGTGACACATTCTGTAATTGTTCCACTTGTCTTATATCTGTTTTATTTCTCTTAACCAGGTTAAAAGCAATGCTTTTAACATTCTAGACATGCAGTTCCTCCCACTAGTTGTCTGTAATGTCAATTATTTTAAGTGTCTTCTCTAAAATAAGAAATTTCCAGTTCTTTTTGCTTCTTGCTGCAATTTCTATCAATTGAAAAGCTATTTCTTTGCACTTTTTCTGTCATTGTGGGTCAATTTGTTTGTGATTTGCTGAGTTAATGTCTTTGTTATATTTGTCTCATTTACATACTCCTATTTTTAAAACCACTGACTTCCTTAGTGTTCCACTTTCCTCCACTCCAAAGAATTACTGTTGCAACACAGGAAATTCTGGTCACCCAGTCTTAAAAAATCCTTCTATCTAGGACTCTGAAAAACCCCTTTCACTCTACTAATATGACTAATGATGTGTCTCAATTATTTCTATCACGTTTCTACCATATCATGTCTCACTCTTGGGGACAGAAAATGTGGAGTCAAGTTTTTTTCCTCCCACCTGTCTAGTTTGGTTTGATATCATATTGGTCCCAGAGTGGACCATCACCTAGCAATGTTTTTCTGGATGTCTTCATAATACTGTCTAGCTCGTGCAGCTTAAGAAAAGAGTCAGAATTTGTGCTTTTCTTCTCCAAAGAGATTCCATACACTATGCTGTTCCTGAGCAACCCTGAGGGAAGGATGCCCATTAGGTAATGTCCTGAGTTGTTAACTGAATTTTAGTTCTTCATAGTGTCTTGGCAGTTGACTTAGCAACAACCTGGTAACCATATGATTTCTCCAGCCACATTGAAAACTGTTTCTACTTCTCATCTTTTCTAGGAGTCTCCAGTCTGGGCTGGACATGACTACAAGTACTGGAGCATGTCAGAGAATAGTGGTTTTCATCCGGTCTTGTGAAAGTTTCTGAATATAACGTAGAATTTGAAATTACTTTATTCTTACATTTAAATCAGTTGGGTTTTGAAAGGCTTATTTGATCTAGACCAACACTGCTATCTACCTAGCATTGTAGTGGGAAGGATTCTATAAGATTAATAAAAGTCTTGGCTTCAGCTCTCTTGGTTGTATGATTGAGGACAAGAAGGTCACAATATTTTCCTACAGCTTGAGAAAGAAACATAAGGTGCCAGTGGGGTTACCCACATGAAACTGCAGAGAACATCTTTATTATTTATGCATAAGCAAACATAGAAATGCTAGCAGAGTTAAAAATCAAATCATAAGATACTATATATTATGTTCTTAATATTTTGTTCTTGACAGAGGATAAACCACTGCAATCAAAGGCATGAGAAATGTTGTGAGTTCCTATATTTGGACAATGACTGCTAAATAACCTTCAGAGAAAATACTTAATTTAAATGAAAGGACTTCCATAATTGCTTTTAAGATCCATGAAGGGCAATTTTGATTTTAGTTAATCTGATGACACCTTCATTGAACTCTGAGCTGCATCTGTGTTTACGGGAAAAGGCTGGAACCATGATTATTTTGTAAGCAAAATAATGGTGATGTTGCAGCACTATTTGTGAGGTGTGGTCTTGAGCAGCAGAGAAGTGAAAGGGCCAAATAGAGCATAAATGAGTATAAAACAGAAAGAGTCCAAAACTACATCACCAAGTTACATTTCAAATGTACAATTCTGTGCCATGTATTTTGAGTGATATTCTGTGCCCCCTTTCACACAGGGGAAGGGAGCATGTACACCTGATGCTGTAACTACTCTAAACTCAGCATCATCTTGAGCTACACTGCTGTTCTGCCAGCTTCAAAGTTCCCAAAAGCTTTTGGAGAAAGTGGAGAGAAGATGAGAGGAGAGGGACAAGGAGAAAGAGAAGCAGAGGAGGGCAGAAAGATACAGGAACTCTCCAAGAGCTTGAAGGTTATCCCAAAATGAGGGTGTGAAGACTTCCTCAGATGCTTGCTCAGGAACAGATTGCAAAGCAGTCTCTGCCCAGCCTGGGGTCTCTCCCGGACCTCAAAGCTAGAGTAAGTCACATCCCTGTGCCTCAGGGCACCTAGCAGGCGGAGTTTTCCTACCTGGCAAACCCTCAGTAGTGGAGCAGAGGCAGGCGCCCAGCGGGACCGCGGTGGAGCCGTGGCCCAGAGGAGCTCTGCAGGCACCGCGCCGGGACCGCGCCGCCTCCACCGCACAAACGCTCCGGGGCGCGGACCCGCGCTGGCCGCCGCGGCCGCAGGGTGCGCAGGGCCCGGCACCGAGCTCGGATGGTGCTCAGGCACCGCCCGAGGAGCTCAGGCTTGGTCTCCACTCGTCAGAACTCCACGAATCCAAACTCATTTTCCGAAAGTCACATCGCCTGCGCGCACCAGAAGGGACGCAGAGCCAGCGCCTGTGCGGCGCTGCAGGTCTCGGCGCAGGGAGCGCCAGAGCCTGGCCCTGCTCAAAAGAGCAGAAAGTGCCCGAGCCTGGCGGCTGCAGAAACACCAGCTGAGATGAGACCAGATGGACGATCCACTCAGGCTGGTGGCAGAGCTGAGGGGAGACGCAGAAAGGCCAAGAAGTATTCAAAGGGTGTCTGAGAAGGAGACTGGCTGGTCGAGCTGCACTGCACTATCCCCTAGACAGGCACACCCACCATCCACATCTCAAGAAGCAATGGATCTCCTTCCCTGTCACCACCAGGCTGAAGGAGGGGAACTCAGAGAAATTTATTGGTTCTAAACTTCTGGAAGACATATGCATCAGGAACAATCTGTCAGTTCATAGTATTTTATAATAAATCAGTTTTTAATGTGAAATCTGATTTGATAAGCTATTTTTTCCTTTGTGCCCAGTAAATTTAAAGTAATTTATCAAACAAAACTACTCTTAAATTCTTCTACATATAATTTATCTGATTTCCCATTTCCATTTAAATGTTGCTTTGATGTAACAAAAATATGATGTTACTTTGAGACAGGACACATGGTGTTTACATTTGTGCAAGCAGCTATTGAACTAGCTTAGCAGAGTTAAGTGGCTTCATTTAATCATGTGAAGACATTGTATGGGTACTTCTCTTATTAAGAATGATAAAATCCAGTGAGGGGAACAGAGAAGTGAAAGACCTATAGCAGATGAAAATTCATGTGTAATAATGGCTTTACAATATAAATCAACATTTTGTTAGCAAAACAAAAAAGAGAACAAGAATAAAATGCATAACAACATGAATGAATAGTTCTTTTGAGGTTTTGGTATGGTATTTTACATCAATTAATCCTGAACATATGCTGTAGATCAGGCTTTTGACTCGGTCTGGTGTAATTTGAGCATTATGATATTGTGCACAATGACACTGACTTGGTGGGGTATGTATTTGCCTTTGCTAAGTAGCAGTGAAACTCCTAAGCAGCTAGAGATCTGCAGGAGAAACAAACTGGAAGCTGTGGGAAGAAAGGTGTTAATGGAGCTTGAGTGCATGTCTGTTTTCACCAGGACTTCCCACATCAGGGGTCTGCTCCTCCCAGCTGCGGCACAGCCAGAGCAGCGCTGGTCACCGTGCAGCAATGGAACGGTGTGCACAGCCCCTGAGCAGTGTTGGGTTACCGACTGCTGGAAACCACTGCAGGCTGCAGCCCACAATAATACCAAACTGCTTGGAACAAGCAGTTCTGAAACGGAATAAACTTTAACCTGCATCTCTGATCAAGTTGGTTCTGAGAAAGTATGAATGTGAACCGAGCTGTAACCCTGAGTGTGGCCGGAGTCCCTGCAGCCCCCAAGCAGGGATGCAGGGGATGAGAGAGCAGCGCTCCCCTTGCCTTCGAGTTTTAACCCTGCAGGGCTGACTTGGGCCAGAGACCAGCACCGAGAATGCTCTAACATTCAAAGCTTGTAATGTTTCTAACAGAGAATGGACTCTGGCTGCTTGTCTTGGTTTGGAAAGACAGGTATCTGTCAGGAAAAACTGGAGTTTCCCTTGGAATGGAGAATATAAACCCCCCTCCCTCCAAATTATTACAGTTTTGCAATTAGGATAGGAGCTTTCAGGCAAAAAATATGGGAATAGGAGTACAGTTCTTTACTAGGAATAATAAAAAAAAAGAAGCAAGCAAAAAACAAAAGTTGCAAAAGCCCTGACTGAGTCAGGAATACCATGTGATGCTGTTGGCCAGGGTGTTGGACGCAGTCCAGATAAGTCCTCCTAGAGTGACAGATGTGGTTCTGTTGGAGTAGAGAGGATCCTGAAGTGGCAGTGAGATAAGTCCAGTCTTCCTCTGAGAATGCAGTGGAAAAGAGGATGCTCTGCTGTTCTGAATCTCAGGTTTTATCCAGGGAGGAATGCTTGGCTCCTCCCACTGGGTGGAGCATCTCACAATGGAATGATTTAATTTTACCAGTTATGTGGTGAGCCTTAGTGGCCCATTAATAGCAGATACCCCCTGTAGGGAGGATGGACTGTGGAAGAGATAAGGAACATTGCTCCCCTGTTTTTAACAGCTGGCCCATTAACAGAAGGCCTCCACCCCTCTCCCTCCTGGAGTTAGAGAGAAAATAAAAAAAAAAAAACACCTTCTTCCCAACTGGTTTCAACAGATGAAATTGAATACACATTTTTTGGTTACATAGCCCAAGACACTGCTCTTGCTCCATCTGGTGAGTTGGATGTAACACAGTTTAACTCTGAGGTCTTTGGCATTAAAGCTGTCTCTTCCTCCAGGGAAAACTGGTTCCAAAAGGGTGTCTTTCTGGCCTTTTCTCACATTAAAGCACTGGTCTCATTGCAATGGGGTTAGCTTGATTCTGATTAGGTGCCTACAGTAATATCAGCAGTCAAGAAAACAGAACACAATATAGGGGAGAAAAGGAAAAGAAAGAAAACCTGTCAGAGTTATTATCACTATATTTAGTCTGTTTTTATCCATTTAAAGCACTATGGTTTTCCAGCAAGGTCACTAGCTAAAGGCAGGAATTTGGCACTCAGTTTTGTTGCTAGCACTGAGGGCTGTGCCATGTTGTAGAGCAGTGCAGTGTTGCAAACTCTGTAAGTCCCTGCCAAAGAGCTCAAGAAGCAAGGGGAATCATGGGCCACATGCTGGGAGGATGGCAAATACCTTCACTCAGCCTCTTCGTGTCCACAACTGGATATAGTCACAGGTAGGATGTCTGCACCTGGATCTTTTCAATGAAATGTTGTAGCATTAAAGCATGAGAAAGTTGCACTTCAGACCTAACTCTTATTTAATGACAAAAATCCCCAATGGGTCTGTTCAGACTTAAGCAGAAACATCCAGTGAACAGTATTTTAATGTGTTACAGAAACCTATGGAAAACATATTTGCATGCATCTTCTGTCTTCCTTTTCATCCATTTTCCTTTCCAAACCCAGAGTGAAAATAGTATTTCCCCTGTATTGGGAAAGCACAACAGCCCTATGCTGAAAGACAAAGTGTACTAGGACACTATCTGAGGTAATTATTTTAGAGAAACTCTTTTCTTCTGCTTTTGGGTGGATTGCAGAACAGGTGTTTTAAGGCAGGGATCAAGGCCTGCATTTAGGCTGGTGTAGATTGTAGAGAGGGACAATGCAGAGGGAGATGCCTTGAGATAAGCTGTGCAGAAAACAAAGTGGCTCACCATTTTTTAGTTTCTGTAAAAGAAACACTAAAAATAAGTTTCTTACTTAATTACATGAGTAGAGGTATGCATATCCATAAGTAAGTACATAAATAAAAGTCTTGAAATATTCTTAAAAATTCTTCTCAGGGAAGAAGGACTTAACTGGAAGTTACTGGAAATTAAGAGGAAGGAAAGTTATCCAGGCTGTTTAAAATCCTCAATCTCATTTATGGCACCTTTTGAAACAGGCTGATTGAATATGTGAGTGTTCCTCATAATAAATAGATGTATTTTGTTGTTCTGTCTGATTATCTCATGGGAAAGATAGCAGAATCTTAGAAGCAATCACAATCTGGTTATCAGTTGCAAACTCTATTGATTGATTTTTAAAATGAAAATGTAACTGGAAAGTACAATATTTGTTTTTAAAAGATGACAATTTTACTGTCTTGTGTGGGCTGAGAATAAAAGAGGCAGCTGATGGAAAGTCTGCAGATCTGATTGAAGAATCAAACAGAAAATTATTCCTACATGAGCTGAAAGCATAGAGAAATAGCCCAGTTTGCTGTGTTTATGATGGCTGATAGTTGATCTGGGACCAGAGAGGAAGCAGGGATTAATAATGTTTTATTGCTGTTTAGGGAAACTTTAAATGGAGCCATTGTGATCCTTTACTGGTTAAAACTTCATCAGGGAATGAGAAATGACTCTTTTGGATAGTGAGTAAAGAAGCAAGAGCTTGAAGATGGGTTTTGCATATCAACTGGGAATTGGTACCTCTAGGCCTACGTGTGTTTATGGTGCAGGCACAGGAGACTATTTCATTAGGCATTTTTCAAATCACATAAACTGGAGAAAAGTGTTCAGGAAAGAATGTGTCTGCCACTGAGAGAAATTTGCAAATCTGCAGCACAGTTCAATGGAAGTTAAAGAAAAAACCAAACGAAACCAATCCAAACTTCCCCCCCACACTCCAAACTGCCAGATACATACTTAACTGCTGCTAGAAGAGCTGGAAACTCATCTCAGAATTGTCAGAGCACACACATTTCACAGACATTTTTTCATGTCTATGACAATGAGAAAGGAAGAAAAAGCAGAAAGTGTAGAGTTTGGGACATAAAGAGTCCAATGTTGAGCTGCCTTGAAGGGTTCAGAAACACAGCCTGTTATCTGTTTCTTTCCTTAGGTGTACTGAATCACTCTGGGAAGGGGGAGGTTTTGTCTGCCATCATCCTATCTGACCTTTTTGGTCCAACAAAGAGAGGTGACATAGGACAGCGCTCTTCTCTTGACCTCTCCTCTCATGACAAACCATACCTTTGTGGATTTATGAGGAGGGGAGGTATTACTGTTTGCCACACTGAAATGACCACACAGAGTCTCAGAAAGCTGAGAGAAAGAAGAGCAGTGGCAGAAAGCCCTGATTTGTTTATTTCACCCTATTATATACTTCTAGAAAGGTGACCATAGATTGGAGGGTGGAATTTCCACCTCTCAACCACATTGGTCAAAAGGACTGTCATTCACACCCTCCTCTCATGGAAAAGAATGCAAAAACAGTGGCAGTGTCTACAAAAAACAATCCCTTGTTTATGTGAACAAAGCATGAGAAGTAAGAACTTCTACTTTAATATGAATGCTCAGAAAACTAGGAAATCTCCTGGTGACAGGAGGTACCTCATGGACCTTAAGTTTGCCTCAGGGGTTTTGAGGAGAGGAGAGGGAGGGAAATGGGTAACGTGTATTTTAGAGTGGGCATGCACCAATCTGGGGTTGCTGGCTGGTGCTTGGGTTCACCCAAGCATCCAGCTTGGATGCTGCTGTCCAGACCTGAGGGCCACAGTTTCCATACAGACCTCGTGGCTGTTCTGGGTTGTTTTGAACTCATCTTCCACCCAGGCTTCTCAGATGGTGGATTTAGTCATTACTCTTTTTCACCAACTTGCTCCTAGAACTGAGGTGGTATTGCAGTATTCTGATGGAAAACACTACCTCCAAGTCTTCTAAGAGAACTTCAGCATGGAGACTTGCTGACAGCCTGTTTCATCTCTAAATGTAATGAGTTCTGCAAGGACTGGTATAAGGCAGTGCAGAAATCAGTCTTTGTCCCATCGTCAGACTTCTGGATATGCAGCACCAAACATAGGCTGAAAAGCCTCACTGGGACACTGAAGAAATTGGTATTTATGAACAAATCAAAGGGTAAAAGATTAGGATAAAAACTTACCTCTAACAATCGCAGGGTGTTTATTTTAATTAAAATAACAAACAAAAACAAAGACATGCCATTTAAAATGAGCTTTCTAGAAGCAAACAAGTGCCCATGACACATAAAAGCTAATGAAAAGGATAGCCTGCTGATGAATAATAGAAATTTTGACACTTCTAACTCATCCTTTAAATATTCCTGCAGGAGGGATTATCAAAGCAAAAAAAAACAACCATCCAACTCAAAATTTGAGTGTCTTGAAGCACTTTTTTTATTCTTTTAAGTATAAGAAACTGCAGTCCAGGGAAATAATAAAAGAGAGTTTTATTTTCATTTTGATACTTTCAGACTTCCTGTTAAAAGTATGTAAAATTTTGTAAAAATACATATACAAATAATAAGCAGATAAGTATTAAAACATCTGAAATGGGCTTGTATTTTCCACAGGTCTGTCCATGTATTTATACATTCAAGAGGGATGGTCACAATTCTCACTTTTCTTGAATGACCTAGAGACACATTGGAGACCATTTTGGGGGGCCCAGGTAGCTTTCCTTGTGTTTGAGAGAGAATCAGCTTCTCAATTTTTTCACCTTGTGCCATTTTACAATGGGAAGCAGCCTGCCTCACCAGAGAGAGTAGGAGACAGGTGCATGCTATAAAACTGAATCAGAATTTGCATCTCAAATTAAAGAAAAAGTTATTTGAGCTTGTTGACAGCACCAGACATGGAGGTAGTGCCACAGATTTGGTGATACTATTCATATGACTAAAATTATTTTGCAGCTTATAAAAGAAATTAGACTCATGTTTACTTTTTTGTAGAGATAGGGCCAGTTAGCATTTCTTGAAGCTCCTAGGGATTGCTTTTCAGTGTAAAATTCTGTGTTTGATTACACCGGATAAAATAAGGGAATGGGAGAACAAGTCTGATTTTGGTACTGCATCGTGTCTCAAAGTATATTTTCTTTTTAAATATTGAAACTTGCAGTGAGACCTGATCTACAGAAGCAATGTCAATGGGAGTGTGTATGTGTACACAGCTAGCAAATCCCGAAGAGTTTTTTTTTCATTCAATATTCAACATAAATACAGGCTTATACAGTCTATCACTTCAGGTCAAAATGTTATTTTAAAAAAATCAGCATTATGCATTACATCTTTATGCTCTTTTAAAATTAGGGAACAGCTGCCAGCTGATGAGAATTTTGGTAGAGTGAAGCATATTTTATGAAGCATAAAAAGGCTTCAGCAAGAGCTTTCCTAGAGAAGGTCTACAGAAACATGACATTTAAATTCAGGACAAATATAGGAAGTAAAGTTGAATTGTCTAAAAAGTAGGAAATGCTCTAAATGTTCTCCTGTAATACTGCTGTTCCTTTTCCTAAAGGATGAGGCCCAAAGACAAGGAAAGAAAAAAAAAAAAAAGGCAGAAACCATTTAGCACAAATATATTGGGGAAAAAAACCCCAAGCAATTTTTATAAGTACAAGATAAGGTGGCTATTGCCTAATGTGCTGAAATTAAGTAAGTTGATTTCAGACCACAATTGCTTAGGTAGAAGCCCAGGGACTGAAATCTTGAAAGTTTGAAGGATGATGGTAAATTCATTTTTGCTTGGGAAAGGCAGAAACTGTGGTTAATTGGTTACCAGGCTGACCAACACTGGCAGTAGTGATACAAACCTGGTCCCTGCAACTCGGCTCTTAAGAGATCTTCATGCCATTTTGAAGATGATCTCTAAAAATGAGGGCTGGTCTAATGGTCTTTACAAAGTCTTTCCCCTCTGCTTGCTGGTATTTCAAACCATGGATGCCAGTGTTGTGTCCAGCAGCAAGTGGGGGGCCCCGGCCTGTGAGTATTTTCCATTTCACAAAGGCTGAAAGAAAACAATAAATTCACACTGACATGGCAGGGAAACTCCACGGAGGGTTTATGCTCTCTGTCCACTCTTCCTCTGC
Source organism: Cisticola juncidis (assembly GCA_013400215.1). NCBI lineage: Eukaryota > Metazoa > Chordata > Aves > Passeriformes > Cisticolidae > Cisticola > Cisticola juncidis. The sequence continues at coordinate 112,933 of VXBR01002962.1, read as the reverse complement.
ATCCAGGCTGGCATGGACACCATGTGCTCAGGGGTATAAAACATGGGTGCACTGCCTCCAGCACCAGCGAAATCCCAGCATTTCAGGGGTTATACGGATTTCCAGTAGGAGAGCAGTGGGGATGAAATGCTTACACAAGGGAGAGTTGCTTGCTTTCTTGCTTTCACTCAGTCACCCAAGTTTTATCTCTGCACCTGACAAGCACCTGAAAGGTATTGGCTTGTGGAGACTGATGCATGAACTGCAGCTTTTGCTCATAAAACCTCAGATTCCAAAGCAAATTTCACCTTAAATAAAACTGGGGTGGTTTTTTTTTCAGGAAAATAGTGTTATCTGTCATGATTGCATTTGGCAAGCTTCACTAGCTTTAAAGTTGTTATTTAGAGACACAGTGTTTGCCAACATGATACAATTGTAGATGCGAGCCTCTTGACTTCGAAGAGGAAACAGCTTTGAAATGGCAAATTAAGTTTGGAAAATTTTGGCAACTACTTTAACAGTGAATTATTACTGGGTTTGGGTTTGGGTTTTTTTTCCCATGCAATTACTCTGCTTTTTATGAGAGCTCTTGCTGCAGAGACACTCTGAGAAGTCTCCTCTGAGCTCAAGGAGGGCAAGCACAGTGGTACCACTTTCATAAGCTGAGGCAAAACCTTGGTAAAGTGTTAAGACACATCTACAGCTGTCTCCTAAACACTGACTGATTTAAAGTAGACTACTCTTTGCATACTGAGCATTTGTCAGGCTGAACTGATATGTTTAGAATATTCAATTTATATATTTTTCTGGGAAAACTCCACATTTTTTCAGTCTTACCTCCTGTTTGATGCCAGGGATAGGTATTAGATCTCCAAAGTTTTCCCTCAGCCTCCTCCATACATTGTGCTTACAAGAGTTGGCATTGCAGTTTGTTTTGTTGCTTGGAGACAGCTGCAGGAACACACAGTGGCATAAATCACACCTGACTCTGTTGCTAAGGAAATTAGACTATCTTCTGTTTTTCCTTCAGACCTAGTAGTAAGTGAGGAAAGAGAAATTTATATTCAGAATATTTAAAATATCTCTTTAATTTAACAAAAGGAAAAAAGGAATCTATGTTATACACATCTGTAACAGCTTCCCTGAGGAAAAAATACTGAATTTTCATTCTTCTGGAGGTGATCACTGGAAGCATGGAATTTGAACAGGTTGTGTGACAGAGGAAAATAATTGGACACAATCTGGATTTGGTGCATAAAAATTCCATAAACTTTTTTGAAGGCTTTTAAAATTGCAGAGCAGTGTCTGCTGTTCACCGTAATGTTTATGGAGTTTCAAAGGAAGGAAAAAGACAGTTTTTGCTACTAAAAACTTGACTTTGCTTAAAAATTGAACTTGAAACAGTTGTAATGCATGGGGTTCACTCACTAGCCACCTGTATGGCCCTTTATCTACTGTGTCACTTGCCTGTACCTCAAGTTTCAGAGCCTTATACCAATTGTTTTAGGGCACCAGGGAAGGCAGGAAGGCTGGTAGGGATTTGTCTGTCACTCTGAAACCTGTTTCAACAGAGACCAGCACAATCCATGGCTAAAGTCAATCTCTCTCTTCCTTCAGTGAATGATGGTGTGGTCACACTCTTGCCTCTGTGGTTGTAAACAGATATATATCATGCTTCAATTATAAACTGAAGGAAAATTTTGATCAGAGTGCCAGATTTAATGTTTTTAAGACTTTGTGAAACATGATAGAACAATATTATGTAAGGAGATACATGCAATAGTGCTAGTATGCAAACACTAACATATAAAATGATATTTAACAATAAGCTTAACATGCCAGAAAACAACAAAATTATTGATAGTGTGCAACATCTGTTCAGCTGTTGGTGGTGACCAGCTGAACAAAATGTCCCACTAGTGATATGCATCTTTCTTCATTCTTTCCAAGATATTGTGTACCTCTTGTATACTGGGATGAACTGTGATTAAGTTCTGTGTGCGTTGTCCATTGTTTCAGGTGCATTGTCAGGCTGCAGTAGTTTTTTCACCAATGCAAGGTTCATTCCAATGGAGGTGGGCAACAAATCTTGACAGGATTTGTAGCTAGATTGCAGCAATTTGTTGGTTGTGACAGAATCATTTAATTTAGGTAAAGTTATGCACACAGAGGTTTGCTTATTTCTATAGACATGTCTCTCAGTATGGAAACAGGAATAATTCTTATACAAACACTTCCCATTCCAATGTATATATACACAGATCCAAGGGTTTCATCAGGATGGATTTCAAACAGACAAACATTTTGTTCACTGTCAAGACAAATGTCTTAGGCCTTAATGGTGTTACTTCCACCAATAAATCCTTGTTGTTCCCACGCAACTCATGAATCAACATGAATGGTTTGTTATTTGTTTCCATTTTGCTGGACCCTTACTCTGTGCTATATCAGATAGGGAATGTTATAAATGCCAGATTCAATATTCTAATTAAAATAATTTGGTTTATTAGAACAAACGATCGAATCACAGAATTTCGGTAAACCCACCAAGATACTTGACGATTTTGCCCGGGAAAATGCCAAGGGTGAACTGTGAGACACAGACCTGGCCGTCTGCTGCCTCCCTATGGTTCACGAATTTGCCCGTTTTGGGGCTTGGTTTAAATACACTTTATTCCCCCTCTGGCAATATTTCTCCATATTCTCCTTTGTGTCCGTGTTAGCTATTCAAGTCCATGGGTGTCTCCGGCCATGCTGAAAAGAGCTCTTTTTCTCCAGCCAGGGTGTTAATGCTCAGTTTTGGTCGGTCTTCGTGGCTGATGAATAATCGATATATGGTTAATGACTTTCCCAGGAGCCGGGTGGGGCGTTGATAGTCTGTTGATGGCCCATCCTGCTGAGGCTCTCTCCCAACGCCTTTCATTCATCCTCTTTCTATTCCTGGACAAGATGATCTCGGGCGGTGCCTGCCTTTTTGTTTCAGCATGATGATGGGAGAAACCCTGTAGCTCATGTACATAGCTGTCCCATACACATATACAGAAGTTTACAGTTTTCAATTCATTATTTATCATAAGAACATGAATTTATAACAGGAATAATTCCACAATTATTTAACCCCAGTGCAATGATTTGGTGTGTGGCGTATGCTGAAGTATCATGTATTATTAGAACAAAATCTTTACTATCTTGTAGGGTCATAGATGAAATTACCTAGATGACACCAAAATAGAAATTTGCTTTGAAATTTATTTGCATTATCCCAGATTACTTTACGAATTTCAGTGACAAGGTACATTTCTTTGCCTATAATTGCTGCTGCAGGAAGTCATATCTACAATTGAGTTTGGATACAATAGATGTTGGTACAGGTGGCACCTAGAATAGTCATTATATAAGTTGGCAATCCTTTTCATCAATCCAGTCCCATTGAGGTAATATACCTGATAAGAGCAATTAGTTTCAATTGGTATAAAACACTTGGTACTGAGTTCATTTTGTTTACTAGGACTTCAGCATTCATGCTCCATAGTAGTCCTAATAGTGTCCCCAGGATACCAGTCACATCTCTCCTTGATCATTTTGGAGAGGTGAGGGTCATTCCACAGAACAGTGAAAACCATACTGTGTAAGATGTGCTCAGGAATGATGAGTAGGCAGGTTTAAATGCAGATAATAATCTATGCTGGTGATTCCACTTGTCTGAGGGACCATGAAAGCCTAAATTGCACTTTTTATTAGCCTGTATCTTTGATCACAAAAGGTTCCGTTTCGAAGTGTGTGGAGATAAGGTTTCAACAGTCTTACAAGCAGTCTTGAAAATTTTTTCTTTCCACTAAGACTGGTATGAAGAGGAGCTTCATCAAAAGATAGAGGTGATCCAAACTTTGATTGAATACAAACTGTATTAAATTTTTGTATTGAATTACAGTCATCCTTGACTCTATAGTCTCTTTGTGTCACTCCATGACTAGGACTGTCACAGAGCAGAAGGATTAGGATGCTGCCAACAAGGAATTCACATCAGGATCAAGTTGCCCACTTTCTCAGTCACAGCACTATTAGGCAGCAAATTAAATTAGTTGTAAACTGTGACTTGTCAAGCACCTGGGAAAACTATGGTCATGTGCAATGCATGCTATGAAAACATACCAACACCTTTAGGGAGATGTTTAACTCTATAGAGTCCTCATGTTTTCAATCTGCTTGTTAGTTTTATGTGCAGTCACTGATAAAGCCCCCAGAAGCAAAAAGTCACAGATTCAGGGATGATGAACTTTTACGAGGCAACCATGACTCTTTATGAGCATAAAGAATTATTGAAATCTTTCCACCTCAGGTAACCCAAACATACTTTTTTACCTTACACAAGCGTGCCTTGAATCACAGAATCACTTCAGTATGAGGTGGAAAAAGACTGTCAAGAGGTCAACCTCTGGTCCAACCTCTCCTGCTCAAGCAAAGCCATTGAAAGATGGTAGCTAGGGACCACAGTCACACAGCTTCTGAGTTTCTCTAAGCAAGGAGATCCCATGAGCACCCTGGGCTAGATTTGTCACTGCTCAGTCTGTAAAGTGAAAAAAGGTTTCCTGATATTCAGAGGGAAGGCTTTGCTTTGTAGTGTTTTTGCTTTGTGCCTGTGGTCACTGGGCATCTCTTAAAAGAGCCCGGCCCACTCTTCTCTGCATCCTCCTGTTGGGTATTGGATATATCTTGAAAAATTACCACCTTCAGAACCTTCTTCAGGTTGAAGAGTCTGTAGGCAGCACTTTCAGAACTTCCTAAGAGGGGAGATGCTCTAGTTATTTCATTATCCTTGAGAACTTTCTCTGTTGCTCTCCCATATGTCCACCTCTCCCTCATGATGGGGAATCCCACAATGGACACAGAACTCCAGGTGTGGCCTCCCCAGTGCTGAGCAGGAGGAGTTGAATCAGACCTGCAAGGTCAGCAGAGTAAGAAATGCCTCAAGATGATTTATTTGTAACAAAACATAGTACTGAGTATGAATAGTAAAGCCTGTGACTATATAAAAAATACTGCAAGGGTATTTGGCTTGATAGCAAGGCAGCCAAATGAATATGGGAAACCTTTCACTCTGTGGCCAGAGCTTGTATGTATGTGTAGTTACTGAAAGCCCTGTGGTGTCATCAGAAAGTCATTGTGACATGTGACATCAATCCTTTTTGCAGTGTGGGGCAGCCCTGAAGAGCCAGAATGCCTGCTCTCCTCCACTGGGGAAATCTATATCTGAGGGAGGATTTGTTATGTGGCAATAGTGGCAGGACCTGGGGAGCTGGTCCCAACCTGATGTGCTCCCAGGCTTCAGCTGCTGTTGCTGAGAGGCCAGAAACTGCTTTAAACCTTCACAATTCCTGCTTGCACATACCACAGAGGTCAGTCACTACCCTGCCCTGAAAGCTGTGGCATGCAGAGACACCTCTGGTGTCACTTGTCTACCCCAGGATAGTCCCTGGCCCTTGGGGGAGCCTTAGGGTAGAAGGGGCAGTTCTTCAGTGTTAGATGTAGAGAGCCTGGCTGCTGTCTGCAGACTGCATCTCTGGACTATGTCTCCAGGGCAGGCCAGGAGCCTTGTACCTCTTTGGTTTGTAGTATCAGATGGCGTTGGAGAAGGGTTTCTCAGAAGGTGGCACCTCTTCCTCTACTGCCAGCAACAACCAGCTGCCCCTGGCTATACCTCAAAGAGCTTTTGTGTGCCCAATCTGCCTGGACACCATTGAGGAGGAGACATCTGTGAGCTGGTGTAGACACGCTTTCTGCTTTCCTTGCATACTGGAATGGGCCTGCATCCGTCCTGTTTGCCCTGTCTGCCAGGAGCCCTTCCAATACCTCTTCCGCAAGGTGGGAGACAATAACTATAAGGTGTACTACACCAGCTCTGCCAGACGTAATCGAAGGAGAGATCGCCACCACTCTGCAGAAAGGAGGTGGCATCATTCCACAGGCCACCAGCACCACAGATCTTCCCGCAGGGAGCGTGGCAGAAGCCGTGCCAGAGGCAGGGAAAGGGACCGAAGCCGGTCCCGAAGGTGGAACCATGATGGCCACAGCAGGGGCCAGCAAGCCCGGAGTTATGACCCCTCAGGCAGCAGGAGATGGCAGCACAGCAGGGCTCAGGACAGGGCTTCTGAAGCTTCTCCTGACCGGGACCAAGCTGCAAGGCACGAACAAGAGGTCCCAGTCCACTTGGGGAGGAGTGAGCACCACCAGCAGGCACAACAGGATTCCTTCAGGGAATTGCAGGCAACAAGACGATCTCGGAGGAGGTCCCACCGTGCTTGGCGACAAACACAGAGAGAAGAGCCAAGGAGGAGGCATCACAATGAGGGACATCCTGCAAGACCTGAACAGGATGCCCCTGACTCCTCAGGGAGGAGTGAGCACCATCAGCCGGCACAGTGGGATTCCTCCAGGGAACCCCAGGCAACAAGGAGGCAATCTCATGAATCCCAGCAGACATCCCACAGCTCTGAGGGGCACAGAGAAACCTAGCACACCCTGCCGAGAAGGGTACTACTATATGACCTGCTACTTGTATCACAAATTGTGCTACTTAACACCAAAACTGGTCCTACTAACTATTCCAAAAATAAAGGCAATTCCAACCATCAGGCTTGGAGCACAGAACCTCTTCTTTGTCAGAAAACACATCCAAAAATCTAGAGACATATGTAAGGGTGACCAAGGCTAGGAGGATAACAAGTTAGAAGATAGAAGCTAAAAAAACATCTTGAGCTGTTTTTTCCTAAGCCAGAACATAGTGTTGGGTATGAATGGTGAAGCCCGTGATTTGACATAAAAAATACTGAAAGGGGATACTGCTTCATATCAAGACAGCATAGTGAGACAAGCTACCAGGGCAACTTTTGTTCTTAAGGTCAGAGCTTGTGTCTTTGCAGTTCCTGAAAGCCCTGTGATGTCATCAGAAAGTCATTGTGACATGTGTGACATCAATCCTTTTTGCAGTATTGGACAGCCCTGAAGGATCAGAATGCCTGCCCTACTCCAATGAGGACAGACATCAGCAGGTGGGGGAAGGATGTATCCCCATTCTGTTGGCTGCCTTCTGAGGGCATAGAGAGGATTTCCTTTTGAGCAATAGCAGAAGGACCTGGGGAGCTGGTCCCAACCTGCCACATTCCCAGGCATCAGCTGCTGCTGCTGAGAGGCCAGAAAGTGCTTTAAACCTTCACAATTCCTGCTTGCACATACCACAGAGGTCAGTCACTACCCTGCCCTGAAAGCTGTGGCATGCAGAGACACCTCTGGTGTCACTTGTCTACCCCAGGATAGTCCCTGGCCCTTGGGGGAGCCTTAGGGTAGAAGGGGCAGTTCTTCAGTGTTAGATGTAGAGAGCCTGGCTGCTGTCTGCAGACTGCATCTCTGGATTGTGTCGCCAGGGCAGGCCAGGAGCCTTGTACTTCTTTGGTTTGTAGTGTCAGATGGCATTGGAGAAGGGTTTCTCAGAAGGTGGCACCTCTTCCTCTACTGACAGCAACAACCAGGTGCTCCAGGCTGAGTCTCCACATAACTCAGAGAACCAAATGTGCCCAATCTGCTTGGACATCATTAACAACCAAGTCTCAGTGAGCTGGTGCAGCCATGCTTTCTGCTTTCCTTGCATACTGGAATGGTCTCGCAACAGACCTGTGTGCCCAATCTGCCGGGAGCCGTTCCGATACCTCCTCCGCAAGGTGGGGGACAATGACTATGAGGTGTACTCGATAGGACACTACACCAGCTCCGCCATACATAATCGAGAAAGGAGAGATTATCACCGCTCTGCAGAAAGGAGGTGGCATCATTCCACAGGCCACCAGCACCACAGATCTTCCCGCAGGGAGCGTGGCAGAAGCCGTGCCAGAGGCAGGGAAAGGGACCGAAGCCGGTCCCGAAGGTGGAACCATGATGGCCACAGCAGGGGCCAGCAAGCCCGGAGTTATGACCCCTCAGGCAGCAGGAGATGGCAGCACAGCAGGGCTCAGGACAGGGCTTCTGAAGCTTCTCCTGACCGGGACCAAGCTGCAAGGCACGAACAAGAGGTCCCAGTCCACTTGGGGAGGAGTGAGCACCGTCATCGGGCACAATGGGATTCCTCCAGGGAATTGCAGGCAACAAGGAGCCGATCTCGTCGATCCCGGCGGACATCGCACAGCCGTGAGCGGCACAGGGACAGGTAGCTCACCCTACCAAGAAGGGGACTACTGTACATCCTGCTACTTGTGTCACAAATTGTACTTCTTAGCACCAAAGATGGTCCTAGTAACAATTCCAAAAATAAAGCCAATTCCAGCCATCAAATCTGGGCTCAAGCATCTAATGTCTGTTACAAAATGCACTGGAAAATCCAGAGAGACCCTTGCAATGGTGCTGAAGGTTATGAGGGCAACAGGTTAGAAGGTTTCCTGCTGCTTTTCTCATCCTGTTTTATGTTACACTTATCTGTAAGAGCTTATAATGAATACTTCTTATGGATGTGCCATTTCTCATTATATTGCATTTCCATACTATGATCAGCTAAAAATAAATGAACAAAAATCCTTTCTGCCCTGGTGCCAACAACACCAATGTCTAACTGGAAAGCATCTTCTCCTTCCACATCACCCATTTTTTACACGTTACCCCAAATATCCCCCAGAATGTCTTCTCTTCTTACCAGTTTTCTCACAAGGTGGCAGTGAAAACTGAAGTTGGTTTATAATTACTCTGTTGTATCACAGAGTACATGGTATGCTCTATGTAGAGCCTAACTTTTAATGCCCCTAATGGCACTACAGGCTACAGACTCCAGCTGACATCCAAAGACTGCCAAAATCACTGAAAAACAATGGTGGACCTAGAATATTGCTACTTTCAAGTAAGACAGATGTGATCCAAAAATTAATTACTGGGCCAAGACAAACTATATTCAATTTTTGTATTGAACTACAGTTGTTTTCTACTCTGTACACTCTGTGACAAGGACTGCCACAGAGCAGAAGAATCAGGAGTTCAGATCAGGATCAAGCTGCCTACAGCACTGATGTGCATCAAATTGTACTGATTGGAAGCTGTTGACTCTTGCAATCACTCCATCATAGAAGGTCAGCAGAGTGATCAGGCATGATCTGCCCTTTGTAAGGCCATGCTGTTTGTCTCAGATCACCTCCTTGTCTTGTATGTGATTTAACAGTGCTTCCATGGTGATCTGCAACATTATCTTCCCAAACAAAGAGATCAGGCTAAGAGGTTTGTAATTTCCCACACTTTCCTTACTTTCCCTCTTAAAAAAGGAGCAATGTTTCCCTTTTTCTAGTCACCAGGTACTTGGTCTTGCTGCCATCACTTTTCAAATATGATGAGAAATGTTTGACAAAAACAGCAAAAACACAGTTCCCTCAGGAATGGCATTTCCCTGGGATGCATGTTGTCAGATTCCATAGACTTGTGGTTGTTCAGTTTCATCAAGTGGTCCAGGACCTCCTCTTTGCTCACAGCTTCAGTCCCCCAACTCCCACCAAAAGTTCAAGAACTTGAGAGATGTGGTAAGCTGACTACAAGCCAGTGAAGACTGAGGGGAGGAACTCATTGAGTACTTCAGCTTTTTCTGTATCTGTTGTTACCAGTTCTCCATTATTCCTTATAATGAAGCATTACCTCCTTGGCCTTTCCCTTCTTACCTGTATCCTTATAGCATTACTTCTTGTCATTCTTTACATCCCTTGCCAAGCACAGTTCCATCTGTGCTTTGGCTCTCCTCATGCTGCTTCTACACACCCAAAACCATATCCCAGTACTCTCCCCAAGTCACCTCTCCCTGATCCACTGCCTGTGAATTTTCTTCTTTCTTCTCAATTTGAGGAGCAGATCTTTGCTCAGCCATGTCATTTTCTGGCCTACTTGGCAAGACTTTCTACACATTGTGATGGTGAGCTCTTGTGCCCTAAGAAAAGTGGCCTTAAAGTGCTGCCAGCTCTGGTCCGCCCCTGTCCTTAAGATCAGTTTCCCAAGGGATCTCATTCCCCAGCTCCTTAAACAGGTCACAGACCTGTTTTCTCTTCTAACCTTCAGGGTCCTGACCAGTGTCCTTGCCAGGCCCACGCTCCACAAGATCAGGAATTTCAGCAGGGCATGGTCACTACAGCCAGGCTGTGTCCAGGCTTAACCCTCTGACGTGCTCATCAGTGAGCACCAGCTCGGTCAAGCTTCTCCTTGGCTGGCTGGGCCAGTACCTGGACCAGGAGGTGTCCTCTGTCCCAGGACTGTACTGGTTGCTTACAGCTGCCTGTACTGCTCTCCCAGCAGATGTCTGGGTGGATGAACCCTCCCATCAGGATGAGAGGTGGTGAGGATGATGTGCCCTCCAGCCAAAGCAAGAAGGCCTCATCAACAGGCTTCACCTGACCACGGCCTGTGTGTAAACTCAGACACTAGCTATCCTTTCTTGGCCCCCCTGCCCAGATTCTTCTCCTCCTCAGCCCACTGTTATTCACCACTGTTACTGCTCCCCTCACAGAAGATTCCTGTGTCACTGAAATCTGCTGTGGTTGTCCATGGCAACACCCCTGACACATCACCCTACTTGAGAGAGCTGCCTCCTGGTCATTCAGCTCTTCAATGAACCACAGAATCTCCTGAGCTGGAAGGGACTTATCAGCATCATTGTCTAACTCCTGGCTACACATAGCCCCATCCCAAAGATTGCATCTGAGAAGTTTGTTGAAACTCTCCTTGAACTCTGTCAGGCTTGGTTCGGTGACCTCTTCCCTTGTGAACCTGTGCTCAACCACCCTCCAGGTGAAGAACATTTCCTGACACCCAACCTGAACCTTCCCTGACACAGCTTCCTGCTGTTCCCTTGGGTTCTGTCACCAAGCAGAGATCAGGGCCTGCCCCTTTGCTTCTCCTTGTGAGGAAGCTGCAGGCAGCTATGAGAGCTCCTCTTCGTCAGGCTGAACAAGCCAAGTGAACTCAGCAGCTCCTTGCATGATTTCTTTAGGTCTTTGCTTGGGTGTCCCTCACTGCAAGAACCCCCTGCATTCTCGTGCTCAGCACCCAGAATTTACAGTAGCTGCCACAGCTCTCCCTGCTCTCATTGCTGCTACTTGTGTCTCACTGACTGTCCCTAAGCCTTCCTCATAACTTTTGAGATATATTTTACACTTCCCAAGCTTTATCAGACATAGAACAAGAAACACATATTCCCTCTTATGAATCTTTTAAAGACACTGGCGTAAATGCCCATTGTTCATCCTTCTAAGAAGTTTTTCCTTCAAAATTCTGGAATTGAGCTGGGCTTCATAGGCTTGACCAGAATATCTTCCTTTGGGCAAAACAAAAATATTAAACAAGACAAATCTTTCCCAGTAACTCCTCCCCTCTTGTGCAGGGCAAGGCCTTGAATGGCAGCCCTTGTGATGACTGACAGAAGGTTTAGCTTGGTGGGTTCTGCAGGTTTCCCCACCACAGAGGACTTTGAAGCTGTGGGAGCCACCAAGCTGAGCTGTAGAAATTGCAAAGCAAAACCCCACCAAAGACTTCACATGCATGTTTAACCACATGAATAGTAGTACGCTAATAATTCCTTCATGTTAATAATTTCTATTGCATTGATGAATAGAGGTCCCTATCAGCATGTCACTGTGAACAATACCTCATCTGAAGAATTCACTGCTTTAGGAAAAAAAGTGAATTGCAAGGAAATGGAAAAGTGAGGGGACAGTGAGAGTACTTATTTCTGCCAGAGCATCTGCCCAGTCATTGCAAGGTGTTTTGTAGGTGCTGTGCTGTAAGTAAATGGATTACAAGAATAATTTAAAAGAAATTACTGTTCTTTCTCCTTCCTCCTGCCCTCTTATCTCTCACAGACACAGACAATTTCAGCAGAGAGATTCATTGCCTTTTCATACTAATGTTTTCAAACATTTTTTATGTGTGTACATGAAATGCCAGAATTTCCTTCTGCATTTAGCAAGACTTCCTTTTTTCACATATTAGGTGCACTGTAAAAGGACATTCAGATTATACCAATGTACTTTTGTGAGGATTTTTTTTCCAAAGGCATTATACTTCAATCAGCAAACCATTTACTCACTGCTGGCACACAAAAAACTTCTGAAATACTTTTCTCTCATATTTTTCTTAATTATCCTTCTTCTTTGTGCTACTGTTCCTCTGCATGCAGCAGAAAGAAGGTGACACTTCAAACCAATCTCAATTAAATGTCTCTAACTTACCAAAAGCTGCTCAAACAACTTCTCACTATAAGGAGAATTTCTAGACTATTTTATAGAAAGAAGTGTTGGAAAAGAGAGTTCTGGTGGTGACCAATAGATATTATTCTCTCAGTGTTGAAACCCCTTTAGTGCGAGTGGTGAACCACATCCAGATGGGCTTCCAGTTGCACCTGTGTGCTTGAACCCTGTTTCTCAAAATGAGCTTCCTAGCTTTGCTCTTCCTATGAGCAGTTTGGTTTCTAAGTTTTTCCTTAGTTTCAGTCTTAATGACATCTCTCTCCCCACTAGCAAGAAAATTTTCAACCTGAGATCCAAAGTCTGGTTCCAGGGAAGAAAACTGATGCAAATCAATGAGTATTTCTGACTGTCATTTGGAATAGAAAAAGTAGCTTCTGCTTTTCCTTTTCATTCCACAACACTTGGTCTGCTTGGCAAAAAAAATGAGGCACAAAACTCTTGCAATATTCCAGGGAAAGCCAGAACACCACTTGTGCATGTTGGCTGTCTCCCATTCAGCCGCTGAGTATCCCATCATCTTCAGAGGGGGAAGCATTTTAACCATTGTGACTTCTCAGTCTGTGTGTGATTCAAGTTATATGTCATCCAGACCATTCACAAAACTCCCATTGATACTTCCCTTTCAGCAGTGGAAAATTCTTCCAAAAAATCAATTCTAAAAATGGAACAGAGTTTCGGTGTTTCTCTTCCTCACATGGCTTATGGAGCACATCAGTGCATGTGTTTCTCAGATGGTACAAGCTTAACATAACTGAGGAGACTTCAGCCTTCTACCATTACAATTCAGCTGCAGCTGAATCATTTCCATACAGAGATTTCAAACCGAATACCTTTGCCTAGAATCAATGCACATTTTCTTCTACTCATAAATATGTGTTTTCTGATTTTGACATGATTACTCATGTACACTTGCAAAAATCTGTTGATTTACACAGAACTCCATCACACTTCAACTGACAAAGAATCTTGTGAAAACAAATGACTACTTAACAATCTTCAAATTGAACCTAGCACTAATTAAGGTCAATAATAAATACTTTATTATGTTCTGCCACTGTGCTTTGCTCAGAAAGGTTTTTCCTTTAGTCTGCAGAGTAATGAAACTGAACACTGGGCTTTCATCTCCAACTTCTTCCACTCCTCCAAATCCATCTAAGCCTTCTTTGTTTCACAGTGCCTTTACAGGCACTGGGGGGTTGCAAAGCTGTTAATTACCATGAGGAAAATACCTTGGATCTCCCCCAGGTGAATGAAAACAGCATGCTCACTAAGTTTCTGTTTTCCACAGCAGCAGAAATTGGAAATCTGTTGCTTCACACACACAAGAAAGAATATTTCAGTGAGGTCCATATGTCTGTGTGCTGATTCCTATGGAATTCTTTTGCTTTTCATCATCTTGTCTGGCTGAGCCCCCACTAATCTCCACAGGGCCTGGAGCCAATGTGAAGAACAGATATTGCATGTTATAACATGGTTATGGTCTGACCTGTCCAGCCCTTGCAAAGCAGCTGGTTTGTGGACAGGACAAGGAATATCTATTTCTATAAAGGATTGCTTTTCTCTATTGCCCTTAAAACTTGTAAACAGAAAACTGAGTATCTGAAAAAAGAACAACTCAAAAGTATATTAAGGCAAAGTGAAGGTATACTGAGATCAGTCCATGTGTCAAGGAAAGGAGCTGCCCAGCACTGTTGTGGGAAGCACCAGGGCTTTGTTTAATCATCAGAGTGATGCTCTGGATTTGCAAGTGAGCCTTGGAATTTAGCCTCCACTTTTGATGAGAAATCCCCCGTCCTTAAATAATGCAGTGGATGACCCACAGTGCTTGCTGTGGTTGTTGTGGGGATAAGACAGAAACAGCCACGCTCCTGGCTCCATGCTAGTCCTGCTGGCAAGGGTGCAAGCATTGTTGTTTCCTCCAGCTGCTCATCTTGAGTGGCCTCATCCCTCTCTTTGCTTTGCTGCTGGGATCTGTCTTCCCTAGGCCCTATTTGACTCAGTGCACAGCCAAAGACTTTTAATTTGGCCAATGCGTATCTTTCAGCAGGATTCAGGGTGTCAGGAAAGCACAACTAGATATTAAAGTTTTGAATCCCAAAAAGCAGGTGCTGAAACCATCTTTGTTATACCATACCGATAGTAGGTGCTTCAGTGGATGAAGGCATTATAATGATTACTAAGCTACTGCATGCAATGAAAAAGGGTAAAAAATGGTTAAAATGGGGAAACACTGCTAAAATACTATCAGGCTGTCAGAAGTAGTATATTCAAGCTGCACCCTTTATGAGCTGCTGGAATCATGCAGCATATGCAGCACATTGGAGGGTAAATTGCAGGCTCTCCTGCCTGCTCGTGAGCAGATGAAGGAGGCTGGCCAGAGCAAGACTGCACCTTCTGTCCTTTGCATTGGTTTAGGGTGCCTGTTGGTTACGTGGGGGAAAGCCTCTGTCCTATTTAATCCCTTGATCTATGTAATCCCAATTTTTTCCCCAAGAAGGGAAAAAATAGTTTGTGGCCTAGAGGCTAAAATGTTTGAGTTTATATTGCAAACAATAATGAATTTTAGTCTTAAGGGGATTGTACTAGTATTAGGAATTCCTGATATCTTTTATTCACTCAGTGTCATATGGATCATTACAAGCTTAATTATCTTGATAATCCTGAGCTGCGCTGCATTTAATGAAACTGTTTTTAACAAGTGGCAAGCCAGGATGAGCAGCAATTAGGGCCCAGTCCTGAAGGCAGAAAATTCTTTCAGAAACTGATGTCTGATTTCCAGTCTCTAGCTAGACATACTTACAGATTTTTTGGAATGGTTCACTAGGTACAGTGCAATCATGAAATTAACGTTTTAGGTGCATAATTTAATTTACCATGAAGGCCAAGGTTGGGCAGCAATTCAAAGCAGAGAGATGTAGAGATGAGTCCAGAAAAAACAAGAGTTAGATGGCATCAGAACAGACATTCTCTAAAGGAGAAGCAAGACCAGCTTCTCCACTCCATTGTCTCAGAAAATGGACATCCAGGGGCAGACATAAATCCCAGAACTTGATTTCTAAACTCTTGGTGATACCACCACCTTTGGATATCAACTTTCTCCCCGCTTTTGGGGGATTTCTTTTCTTTCTTTGTTACCACCCATATTTTCCATTCTCTTGTTCTAACACCTATTCTCTCACCCCATTTTCTTACCCTAGAAGAATAAAAATCCCTGATTTCAGGTAAGAAGTTTGACATTGTTGCACATTGATTAATGACCACATAGAAGTGCAGTGGGGATGAGCAGACCATACAAAAGCTTCCTTCTCACACATAATTGTCACCTCTCTTTCTCTAACGTTTGTGCCAACCTCTTCCTGCCTGTTCCTCTAGAGGAGTCTGATCCATCACTTTTTTGTTTGGGGTTCAGACAGTGCCCTGCACCCTATACTACCTAACCTGCAAATGCCAGGCTGAAACAACTGCACTATTTACCGATCATGGGGTGGGTGTAATTAAAAAGGAACATGACCTCTCATCTACTCAGCAGGCATTGAAATGTGGCTGCAGCCCGTGAAATGTGGCTGGCATACTGATTTGAGTTGTGCTGAAATCTCATTAGTCCTGCTGACTATTTTCAACACCTTTTGGGAGTGCTTCATTACCATGCAAACAGCAAGAGCTTGTTTGGAAAGCCTCATCCAGGATGCAGACATGCATCTTTCATGAAATATGACTCCAGTTGCCAAGAGTAGAACTGACCACTGTTAACACTCTGCATCTCCCTTGGAAATTCTTCTGTGTCATCCATCATCTTTTCTATTTAAAAACAGAAAAGATTTTTCATCGCCAGTGGCTTAGGATATAAGCACAGTAGGTGCCTCAGCTATTAACCAACTGATACTAGTTTTACATCCAGGGAATCCAAATTCAGGGGAGTATTTTCATCATCTCACTGATCTTGGACTATTCTCCAACAGGCACAGAAAATAAAAATACTTAATTACTGCCTAATATTCATTGCTTAAGCATTTATTATACATTTATTTGCTTTCACTATTTTCTCATTTAATGCAGTTCCCATTTCTTTTAGAAAGTCTTTAAAAACACTACAGATCACAAATTGTTTGACAGATGCTTACTCTTTTAAAAGTAATCATATTACAAAGAGATGGGAACTGTGTAATAGTATATATCTGCTGCTAGTCAAATCCAGGATCAGTTACAAAATGTCACTCTAAATATCTTGATGGTAAAGAAACAGTTGTAAAATCGAGTGTTTCTTTCTATAGCAATTAATTTCTGTACCTTGACAAATTCAAAAGTAATTTAGAAATACTATTTTCCTCTTCTCTCTCTTTCCTAAATACTGTGCATGGTAGTTCTGAACTGCATCCTAAATGGTTTACACATACAAGCAGATTGCATCTTCTGTTTCTGGTGGTCCACTATAAAATCGTGCAAGAATTATCCACTTCTGATTATCTCATCCATTTAATTCCTGCTACTTTCACTGATTTTTCTGTGTATAGACTTGCTTTTATTTACCACTATGTGATAACACAATATATAGTCAATGAAAATAACTTTTTAATTTCACTTGGTTTGGTCTTGCATTTTTAACATTTTTTATACCCTGCCCTGAACATTCCTAATTTGTCTGTGCTAGTTACAACCCCAAAGGAGATCAGACATCATCCAAACGATCTTCTGGAATGTTTTGTCTATCATTAGTTTTTAGTGAAGACTTTAGTTAGACTATTGAAAATTTTCTATTCATGCAAAGATCCGTGTTTTCTGACAAAACAGAGTCATGGGAATATCTGACTGCCTCAAAAGCTTCTCATTCCTTTTTGACAGGGATGGAAAATATAGCAGGGGAGAGGTTGTTTTGGGTTTTTCAAGCATTTTTTTTAACTAAAGGTAGATATTTTCATATTGATAAAGTCTTTTGTGATGATGTCAACACTGTGCTGAGAGGCTACAAGGATTATGACTAGCACTGATGCTTGCTTCTGCATTGCCTGTGGTAAGTCCACCACTACACTATCTCATTTATCTTTTGTTTTCAATAAAAAAAGTTTTCTCCCTAGAGAATATGCTCACATTCAAATGCTTCAATCAAGCTTTCTCTGCAAGTTCTTAACCATGTCAAACGTGCGGACTTCAAGTCTCAAGAACATTTATTCATGACAAAATGTTCATGAACTTCTACAGAAAACTTTTAAACATCATCAGGCTGATGTAGAAATAAAAAGCAATCTTTTTCTCACCTTTCCCTGTACTTGCATACTTTGCTGTGATCTGGTAGCACTGGCTTGGAGAAAATAGGGTTTTTCATGTTCTGCCACTGCTGCTCTTGATAATGCCATTGGAATCTTTTCAGTAATGCCAACACAACCAAGCCTCTTTGTTTTTAACCAGCTAAAAAAGTAGCCTCTGGTGTGCTTTGATGCAGCCATCTCAGGTGAGTCACAGCAGGATTCTGCTTGACAAAGTTAAAAAAGAAAAAAGACAAAACAAATCTTCTGCCAGAAACCTAAAAAGTACTCCTAAAGAAAGAAGTGGCTAAGGTGAAACTGATTTCCACTCGAGGACTGGATACAAATACTGTCATTTGCCTTTTATCGTATTTATTTGAAGCTTCCAGAATTTGGTTAACTATAGCAAACTGTTTTGTTATACACTTTAATTATTTCATTTTCTGTATATTTTTGTAATGTCTTTTGGTTATGAAGTATGCAAGTAAAAATATGTGCTGTACCTTTATATTAACCCATCATCTTCCCAGTCACTGTAATTTACCACAAGGGAGTAGGGATAGCATTGCCATCATCCTGACATTTGTCAGCTGCTCAGAACAAATATTCTTTCTTCTCAGATTCATCACTGGCACAAACAAGGATGCTCAGCTTTTCTTAGTAGAGAATAAAAGATGAGACTACAGAATAAACCACATTTTCTTCTTGAAAATCAGAAACAGATTTATTTTTCCACATAAAATTAAGAAAAACACTGTTTTCCATTTTTATAAGGTTTCTACTACTAAGAACTTTTGTAATTTGTTTTGACAAGAAAAGTACTGCTAAATAGACACTGCTTAATGCATGCAGGGTGAGATTTTCAAAGTAGTCAGAGAAAGTATAAAATGTCAACAAAATACCTGTCATGACATATTCACCCTATGGCTATTGAATAGATTTTCTCATTCAGTCAATCTACTTTGACTTTTTGAGATTTTATGTACTTGTCCTACTTGTTATACCTATTAGCCATGAGAAGTAGCAAAATTGAGAATATAATGGATCCACTGTGTTCCCAAGTAGCAAGAATATAATTGGGAACTCAGCTGCAAACAACTGGAAGGGTTTTATTGCCCAAATGTTACTGATAGAGTCACTGAAAGCCATGAGAGATCCAAACATGGGACGGCAGCCAGGATTTGTTCTGAAAATCTTCTATTAATAGAAATGGGTAGTAAGAAGGAGGAAGAAACCAACCTCAGAAGCAAAATCCACTGAAAAAGTTCAAGTACTTAAACAATACTAATTCTTCAGTTCTAAGACTCACTTTGAATTCATTAACAATAAATTTAAAGCAAATAAATAAATTTTGTCTATAATAGGACAGTCACAGAAATACAATGCTGATTAAGTATTCTTTTCTTTTAGCTTTCGGAGTGGAATGTACATTTCCTAATTTACAGAAAAAAAGTCCTCTTAGTCCTTTGTTATTCACATGATTAAAATAGATGCCAAGGACATATGAAAAAGCAAACTGTGTGCTTGTAAAAATGAAGAAGTGTAACAGTGAATGTACACTGTTAAAATGCAATTTTTAGGAGAATAAAAACAACAGAAAGTCTTTTTTAACAGTGTAATTAATTTTGAATGCTGAAGCAACATTCCTATTGGCCAAATTACTCTGTTTTGCCATTCCATGGAAGCAGAGGTGTCTCCATTCACATTGCAGACTGGAGAGAACACAACATGATGAACAGATAGCACAATTTCAATTTTCCGTCTCTTCATGGCATCTTCAGTGAGCTCAGCATAGCTGTGAATAAAAGGGCAAAGATAGTATTTTTTGTATCTAGGCACTGCTTTTAATTTTCATTTTATCTGGTATTTTTAAGCTTTTAAATTATTTCATTCCTGGAATCTACTTTCTTTGCCAGTTCAGACTTGCTATGTGTAAAGATTTTACTAATACAGCCCAAAAAGTGATTAATTAATTAATTAATTAATTTATTTTTAACGGTTTTTGAATAGGAACAAAAGTTCTTATGGGTACGCTGCTTTTGATTTACAGGCTGCCATTGTTTATAAATCAGTGAAAATCAGTAAAAATGACAAGTTTGAACTAAAGCACAATATGGTAGTCTTTAATCAAGATATATATGGTTTGCCTTTTTTTTTTAATTAAACGCCTCCCCAGCAGATACACAGAAAAATGCTGAAGCCTCATACCACTGAAAGGCTAAAAAAAAACCCTCACCTTTTTATCTGAAGTCAAAGGTTCCAAGTCATTGTTTCTTAGTTTGCTCTATAAATGTTTCTGACTTTCTGTCCTATAAAAGTCTCCTTTCCTATCCCACTTCCCTTCCAACTGCTTAAGCCCGTGACTCCTAAGTTCATAGAGACTGAATGACAGACTTTAAGCCAGCTATCTTAGCAGTTACACTCTAGAAACAGAGGCAAACCTCTTCAAGCATGACTAGTGCGAGACAGGTTAGAGTGAGCCAGTTTTCATGGAGTATCCATGGTTTTAAAATCCAGACTATGAAAAACCTTATCTGGGCATTAAAAAAAAGAAAAGAAGATACAAAAGCCTGAATTACTTGCAGAAGCAAATGCCAACAAGTTTCTAGTCAGTACGGAGAGAGATATTTACAGGTCTTCAGCAGAAGAGAAAGCACATCTGAAAGGTAGTTTTATACATTATTATACATATTAATACATTTTAAAGTGATGAGTTTGCTGGTATTTGTTTTATTTAGCTCTGAGCTATCCCCAAATCTTCAGATACCACAAGAGATCAACAACAGCACTAACAACATGTTTAATCTTTCAAAAAGATGAATACTTCAGTTTTCTCTCAGAAAATATAGACCACATAGTGAAATGGATGGAAGTTAGCAGCAATTTTCCAGGTGACCAGTGCATGATAACTTTGCCGCTTAACTAAAAACCTGATTTGATTTAATCATGTGGATAAAATAATTGCTCCTTAGTGGAATGCTCATTAAAAATCTTGAAATTTTTCTTTCTTAAAATTTTACTAAAAGTTCTTCCCATTCTTTGAAGATGATACAATGAAACATCTTCCACCTTTACATGACCAACATCTTCCATGTTTTTATGTCTTCATATCCAAAATGTGGATTTGTCTTTTTTTTTCATGCTTGCTATTTACCAGTGATTTTGGAAGGATCAGATTAGCATCTTCATACACAGGATGCAATATTGTAAAAACTTAACAGGCCTTGGTGGCTCTTTGCTTTCTCCTTTCCCTTTTTCATGTATTGATCAAATCAGACTCAACATCTCCCCCAAGGACAACTATATGATCACATTTCCCCAGTCAAATCCCACCTCAAGAGCTATTTGTACTGCAAAAAGTGAGTCAGCAGAATTTCTTTTATTTACATACCTTAGAAATAGTCACTTGCTTTCCAAGAAATTATAGCCAAAGGAAGAGTTTCTCATCATACTCGCTCTGGAAGCTTTACACAGGAAGAGAAGGGAGGGCTATTATTAGTTGTCCCCTGAAGTTTTATTTTCAAACCCAGCTGTTATAGAAGGGTTTGAGGAAGAAGCTACAAGACCAGAGCTGACCCTCATAAGAATTCAAGGGGAACTGATACAGTGAACCTGTCTCAATCATGGCTGTCTCCAGGCACTGTTTTTGAGAGCTCCACCATATGAACTTCTACAGATGCATAAACAACTTTCACACAAATGGGTAACTCTGTAGGTGAAAAGAGCAGGTTTGCTCTAACAGTTCAAAATGGCTCACAGAGCTTTCTCAGGTTCATTCATCTACCCATCTGGAGGCAGCCACGCAAATTCTTCCCTACTGCCAAAGGTAAGATGTTTCTCCAAAGACAGGCTAAGAGATGGTAATAGCAGATACCACTTTGGATTATCCTCATGGAAGAATAAAAAAAATATTGCCAAAAAATTAGATCTCCATGGCACGTTGAACTAAGGTGCACTGTTTTATTTTTCATGTGAACAACTCATTGCAAAAACAGACGTTGGTATCGGGGCAGATGAAGCTGCCCGGGCGCCGGCAGCGGGGGATGCCGGGTTCCGCTGGGGCAGCCAGCCGAACCATCGCCAAGGTCAGGCAGGTTCTGCTCAGGCCGGGGCCACCAGCCGCCAGCGGGGCCCCGAGCGCCACCCCAGGCACTGACACCGGCCGGCGGCAGCCCCGCGCTCCAGAAGGGCCTTTGGCGCCGGCCCCGGACCCGGGTCGGGGCGCTGG